>VDFB02193867.1:815824-908258 GCA_007258455.2 Sequoia sempervirens | reverse complement strand
CATATTGTAACCACCCTTTTAAATTCCATTACAACTAATATTCTAAGAGTTAGGGAAAATAATAATAAAATATTCTCTCAAGCACCTACATGGGTGTCCAAGTACACGTCAATGCACATCAAATTTATAAGTATATATCACCTCAATATTCACATTATCCAACTTAATATTATGCATTGAAATCACTTAAATAGGAAATGTAAAATAAATCAAGTATAAGATCCAACACCTATGGCTCTTTTGCACCTAAAAAAAAATTATATTCACTAGTTTCATAAGAGAACCTGCAATATTATCTCAACTGTCAACCATTTGTTGCATCACATTACTATTCTCTACCATCTCATAAAAAAATGGTTGTATTTCAACATGGTTAGTATGGGCTTGGTACATAGGACTCTTGGCCAAACAAATAGTACTTTGACTATCACATCTAATTTTAACCACCCTATAATCAAAACCAATACTCGAACACAATCTCTCTAACCATACTACCTCCTTAGAGGCATGTGTAGAAACCATATACTCTACTTTGATGGTGGGAAAAGCAACCATGGTATGTCTCTTACTCATCGAACTAATTGCACTTCCAAACAAAGAGAACACATAGCCTCTAGTGGACTTCAACTATCCAAGTCACTTGCTCAATATACATAAGAAATAATTATAATTTCCCCATAAATATCTAGCCACCCTTTTAACATAAGACCAATGCTCCTATAGACACATAAAATTCACCTTTATATGTTTATTTAATTAACTGAACTAATATCCTAACATTAGTTAATTAAATAATCATTTTATTTAATTAATTGAACTAATGTCCTAACATTAATCAATTAAATAAATTATTTTATTTAATTAAAGCTAAATTAATGCTACCTTACCATGTCATATTTTATTTTAATTAAAATTTTATTTTCTAACTAGCAACTATTTTAAAATCATTTTTTAATCCATTTCATCAACCCTAAATCAAGTCAACTTTAAATCCCAACTATTAATTTTCCTAATCTAATCCTAGCTATCCATTTCTTCATCCAAAATAAAATCAAGTTTAAAATCTACACCCTCCATTTTACATGTGTGAGATCACTAACTTGTCAAATCATACATTTGCTTGTGATTCTTACATGTGTGAGATCAATTAGATGTCATAATCACACATGCCCACGATTCTTTGCACACATGTGTGAGAGCTTTCATTCTCCACCCTTCATTCAAATTAAGGTAATCTCAACTCTCTATTTTCTCTCAATCCATATTTTCTCAATTTACATCTCTCCCAAATTTCCACTTGTAAGTTTCTCATTCTCCAATAGAAACTAATCAATCTCCATCATCCAATCTAAGATTAAATCCTATCCCTCCATCGCATCTATCTCAAATTTATAAATCCAAGTCATCCTCAAACATTTCCACGTAATTTTTTTTGCATATATATGTTGTTCACCGAGGATTCTCCAAGAGCAACCTAATGTGCATCATCACAATAGCTTGCACACACCATTTTGGAGCAATCTCAAAATCATGGAATACTTATCTTCTTGTGAGTTACATTTGTCTTGTTTTCCTTCATTTATGCTCTAATTTAAAGTAGGAGAGGCATCTTGCACATTGCACCACTTGCACTTTGTTAATTTTGCACTACATTTTTTTTTAATAGAATGCAAGAATTAGGTAGCCCCCCCTATAAACTATAGTGCACTTGGTAAACCTTTTTCATGTGATCGGTGATGCTGGTGTGGTACATCCTTCAATAACATGGGTTTAGGGGGAGACTAGACCTCATGACCTCTTGTTTGCAACAAGATGCTTTAGCCAATCGAGCTAGGACCCCCGTCCCAATTTTACAATACATTTTAACAATGCCTAATAAATTTTATTTAAATAAAATATATTTTTTTAAAAGAAAAAACACCTGTTTTAATTAAAGTTTATTATAACTTAATCTTTCTAATTTAATTTATAAATTTTATATAGTTTATTTTTTAATCAAAAAGAAAATAAAAGACTTTAATTTAGAGATTAATTTTTTTTAAAATTGATAATCTATTACAAATAAAATAAGTCAAGTTGCAATATAAATGGCAACAAGATGCCACAACAACCTTGTTGAACACCCAAAATATTAAGAGGGGGGGTGAAACAGTATTCTTTGAAACCACTTAAAAATTTAAACATCCATTTAAAACATCATATTCAATTTACAATAAGGAAAGAAACCATGAAAGTAATCATCAAAGCACATAAGACATGAACACCATATTTACATGGAAAACCCAAAAGGGAAAAACCACAGTGAGGATTAGCTCACAATATATTATAACTGGTCATAACATATTATACAAAATGGCTCACTGCCTTCTGGACTCACTATCCAGAGAATAAGAGAAAGTAGAAAAGAGGGGTGGCTCACTACCAAGATTTGAACTGCTAATAATGCATCTACAATATGTAGGAGATACAGTTCCACTGGAGCTCAAAATATTGAATCAACACACTTCATACTGCACCACTTCCACACTCTACTTTGCTTTATATTCACATCACATTCAAACTATATTTGCACACTTCACATTACATCACATACATACTTCCATCAACACTGAAAATGATCTTATATTTATATGCATTACATTCACAAACACCTACATCATCAATTAGGTCGACCTAATTAGGTGAAATGTGTAGTACAATAACTTGTCGACTTAAGATTCAAACAAACACGCTTCACGCCATAATTCAAAACTTGTAACATTTGCATCCAAATAGGTCGAAGGGGACCTATAATAACTCCCATAAGTCCGATCAACACTTCCTTTAACTCCACATGACACCAAACTCATTAGGTTGGCACCGCTGGTGAAGTAACACTAAAATACATCAACTAATCATCCACAAATTGGAACTTGGACCTCAAAAACACTCACCACTTGGATAATAGATGCTACTAACACTTGTAAACACTCAAAAACCTTATAACCAAATATTATTCTATGGTGGAATGCAAACCATTCCAAACATGTACTCTATATTGGTAACACTGTCACTAGTTAGCATGTGGGATGAGTATAAGTTGCACAATATGTAGTTCAATATTTTCATTGATGTCAATATTGTATTCCAGTATGAAGACCATTGTGCAGATCAGTTTGTATAACTTGAGCATGTTTGAGGATGTTTATGAAGAACAATTTTACAAGAAGGTTTGATCTAGTGAAGGTAGTTGACATGAAAATTGAGTGTCAATACAAGTAATTTTGTGAATAGGACATCTAGTTTTTGGGTCCGCATTGGTCCATTGTATAAGATCTTTCTCTATGATTTTGAGATAATTCTATTTAGGGATAACATTAAGAAACCCCCCCCAAAAAAGATATAAAATCCTAGTGAATCTTTCATTTTTTTAGAAAAAAAAATTAACTTCTATTGGCGAATCTTTCTTTTTTGTCAATAAAATGTTAATTTTATTGGAAATTGTTTTAAATCAATAAAAGTTTATAGAAAATATTGGTGAATCTTGGTAAATAATAGAGAAATTTATTAATTACCTTGGCAAATCCTTCCAATTTAATAATATATAATTATTATGGAAAAGTAGGGGCCTGAGGGTGGAAATCATTGATGGGTTTAAGGGGTAGACTCTATAATATTTGTTGCTACCATTGATCTAAAATATAATCTAATGGATCTTGTTATATTTCATGAGGTAAAATGTACCCACAACTTGTAATGCTCATGGGGCATAAAATTGTGTTTAGACCATTGATCTCTTTTGAGACCAACAATCCAAAAGCAATTTTGGTCCCCATGAGCATTAAAAATTATGGTACATTTTACCTCACAAAATACAATGAAGGCTATTAGATTATATTTTAAATCAATTGTGGCAACTAAATATTGGTGATATGACCTAAAGTAACTAACAATTATGATATGTTATTGGCAAACTAATTTAGATTTCTACAATAACTTATAAAATTTAAGCGAATTTGATCCAATCAAATTTTGATATTATGGTGAATTTTGAATCAATTGTTTAAAAAATAAACACTTTGGCAATTTAAATAAGACTAAAATAAAATTTTGTAAAAATGTGGCGATTTAGGTCATCTTACAACTTGAACTAGTAGCCAAATTTTGATTCCCAAATTTCAAATATTAGCCAATTGGTGAATATTAGCCACTAAAAAATCACTAATTCTATGGATGATATAGGAAGGTCTAAATCCAAAATTTCATATTATTATGGCTCTTAGAGTTGATGTTAAGGGTGATAGTATATCAGTTTTCCAGTTCAGTGCAAATATTCTGGTGAATTCTTACTTCTCCACGGATTGGAATCTATCTTTGCAATCTTGTGGAAATGTTGACAAGTGTTAGTAGAGTGTGTAGTCCAAATGGTATAGAGTTTGGAAGTCCACGTGTCTAAATGTGGATGTACAACTAACAAATTTTGTTATTAGGTCACTACCAGTGCTGACCTAATGAGTTTTGTGTATTGTAGAGTTTGAATATATATTGATTTGTTATGTGGGTGTTATTTTGGGTCCACACCGATCTATTTTGAATTGTTATGGGTTTTGAATCTTGTCATGAAATGTGCATGAATGGATATTGAGTCAACAAGGTATATTTTTTATAATACATCTAATTAGGTTGACCTTATAATTGATGTTGTAGGTGTGTATGAACGAAGCAGATATATATGTAAGATTTTTTTTTTAATTTTTGAAGGTAGCAAGATGTAATAAAAGTTTTTGGATTCAATTTGTGTAAGAGTAAAGTGAATGTAGAGCAGAGCAAAGAGTTAATTTAGATCAGTATAAAGTGTGTTAAGTTTGTATTTTGAGCTTCAAAGGAACTGCAATTCATACATATGTTAAATGCAATTGTAACAGTTCAAAATCCTATTCATGTGCCACTATCTCTTCTACCTTTTCTTCTTTCAGTGGGTAGTGAGTCCACTTGGACAGTGATTCCACCTGCAGTGAGCACTTTTGTAAAATATTATAACCAGTTATAATATATTGTGAGCTAATTCTCACCATGGTTTTTCCCATTTTTGGTTTTCCATGTAAAAATTTGGTGTTCATGTTGTGGATGGTGTGTCTCTTGGTCTTCCTTGTGCAATGCAGCACTTGGGTTTGTGACATGGATTAACTACCTCCTATGGATCTTGTATAAATCTGGCGGTTGTGTCAGGAATTAACAAGTCAATCTTTTGGTGCAACGATAACCACCAATGTAACAATTGGTATCAGAGTCGAGGTCACATGTTTTAACCCCTTGCTTGTGCTGGGGGGATTATTGCACAAGATGGTGTGTCCCTCGGTCTTCCTTCTGTAGTGCAACGCTTGGGTTTGTGGCATGGCTTAACCGCCTCCTATGGATCCTGTATAAATATGGCAATTGAATCGGGCATTAACAGGTCAATCTTTTGGTGCAATGACAACCACCAATATTACACATGTGTTATGTAATGTTGTTGGTTGTTTTCATGCTTTCATTCATTACTAAAAATTAAATATGCTATGAGGATTGAATGTTTTTATGCTTAAGTGGTTTAAAAGAATATTGATTCACCCCCCCTCTCAATATTCTATGTGTTCAACAATTGGTATCAAAGTATGGTTCCTTCGAAAGAGATTAACTGCTTGAGGAAGATCTTGGAGGTTGAACACATGGCTATTAAAAGACTACCTACTCCTCCGAAAGAGATTCCTACAGTTGGAATTACATAAGAAGATTGTATATTTGATATAAATGGAGAACTCAAAATTACTCTTGAAGATCTAGAAAGAATTAAAGGTGAAAACAAAGATCTAAAAGAAAATTTCAAATAATCAAATGAATGCATCAGAAAATTGAGAGAGAAAATCAAGAAATTTAGAGAAAGACATAAGAAGGTTAGTGAACAGTTGAAGTAGGAAAATGAAACAATCACTGGTCTAAAGGTGTAAGTTGAAAAAAGAAAACAAACTGAAGAATGTCTGAATACCATGGTGAAAAGAAAAAATGAGGAATGTACAAAGCTTGAACAAGAAGTTGTGAACCTAAGATCAAATATTGAAAAAAAAAGAATCATGAGACAAATTCAAGAAGAGCTCTATCATGCTTGATGAAATGATTGCAAATCAGAAAGGATCTAAAGATAAAGGTGGATTAGGGTTTGAGATAGGAGAAAGATCAAAGATAGATCTCAAACTCCAAATCAGGTAGAAAAGAAGAATGAAGACAAGAAGAACAATGGAAAGAAAATCTAGAATCAAAGGAATGAAGCTAGAAGACCACTGGTTAGATAACCAAATGCACAAAGGTACCCATATTTTAATAGTTTTTGTTATTCTTGCAATGGATTTAGTGTGGAATGTAGAAGAAAAATGAATCATAATGTTCCATCTTTTCTCGGTCAATGTTTTACATGCAATTGGTTTGGTCATAGAGCTAGTGAATGCATAAATCAAATGATGAAAGGCTACAACAATGGTAGAATGGTTCAATCTTTCAATGGCCATTGTTTTACATGCAATGGATTTGGACATAAAGTTAATCAATGCAGATTCATATTGAATGGAAGTAAGATTGGTCAAAAGGATGTCATATGCTACAATTACAATAGGCATGGACACATTTCCAAGTTTTACAAAAGCAAAAAAATGAAGTAGGATAATTTGGTAAAGAAGAATGATCTGGTGAAAAAGGCTAATCCAATAAAGAAAGAGATGGAAAAGATTTGGAAAAAGAAGGAAGAGACAAAGATTAAGGATGAGTCTATACCAACATCTAGTGTAGATGTGACGTAGACCCAAGTTGGAGACCAACTTATAAGTGGAAAATACAAGATTATCAACCCAACCTTAAAAAAATTTCATGAGAACTCCACAAATTCCACCTATCAGGCATGCACCTCCTACTAACAGTGTCAACCTGGTTCAAGGGTCTTCTCACCCAATTTTTCCAAATGACTTGCCAATTAAAAGATGGTTTTAGATACTCTTTTAGGGTTCATACAACATACTTCAAGATCAACTGAGACTCTTTTGGACCAGTATCGACTTTCAATACACTCACCATGGAAAGACCTAGTGAAATAGGTCTATTTTACAAAGGAAGTGTCCTCTAGACTCCTCCAAACTTCCTGAAACCTTGAGGCAGGAAATTAAATGCTCTAAAACCAAAGAATCCACAGTTAGATTCCCCTTGTACGAACAGATTCCCTCCAAACTTAAAAATCCTCCTTTTTGATGCAAACAACAAGGGTTTGATAGAAAACAACACTCAGGACTTATCCAGTCGATCTAAGGCTTCAAACACCTTTCTTCAGGTCTTCCTAGACTCCCCAAACTCTTACTTTCCCAATCCCAATGATATTTCATAGAAAACCTTCATGAAGCCATCATTTTCACAAGGAAACCAACCCTACCAGCCATAGAGCATCAATACTATACCACTTAAATGGTTCTCCCTGACCTCAAATGCTAATAAAAATCTACCCTAACATAATGTGCACCAAACCACTGAGAAACAGAGACAAGTACAGTAGGTGGATTGGTTAATTTTTCATATTTTTTCCAAACAAACTATTGTTTTAATATATAATAAAATGGATTATACAGAGGCAAAACATATCAATATATGACATCAATTAAATATTTATCTATTCTCAGCTACACATATAAAATCATATATATATATCAATTAAAATAAAATAAAATCCTCATAAAATGAAGGCATCAGACACAACATATTAAAATGGCAGCAAGCCTAATATAATATTGAAACAAATGAAAAAGCATATTTTATCAAATAGCAAACGTAGAGGGTCGAACTTTATCAAATACCATATACATGCAATTTACTGCCACTACTAACCATCAACAATTTCCTCAAATTGAACATAAAATGTAGCGATCCTCATTCATTAGAAACTCACGAATCTTATGAATTCAAGGCTAAGTACGTTGCAGCTATAAGAAACCATGGTTTACATAAAGAATCGAAATGCTTAAAATCAGGGGTAGCTACCAATAAGGGAGTGAATCGAAACTACCAATGTTTGTTACAACATGCCAATAATCTACAGGTATTCATATATAGACGAGTGCCCATCAATTAAATGCAAATCGAACACCAAATGCAGACAAAAGCATGGCATAATCGATTTCAACCAGGTATGAAGCTGTTTAAAAAATTTGATGCCAATATAGTTCAAATCAAATGCAGCAATAATTCGATTATCTAAGATGGTGAAAAGACACAGATTTTGAATGAAATTTAGGATAAGGTGATTCCCAAATAGCGACAAGCTTTGGTGGAGAATATGGGCAATGCTAAATGAAACAAGTTGAAAACCAAGCTTACATAGCATCAAAGTGCGTAAGGTAGTCATGCATACATGATTCATAAGCACAACAAGGTATGAGAATAGTTGATTATATGTCCCAAAGGATTGATATACATTGATCAGTAATTGAAAGAATAAAATTTAACATAGATTCAACGAATATCCACCGAGGCTTCAATCTGAAAGAAGAAGCATTTAACATTTTAAGAAGTAACTTTGATAGATACTTGGTTCAATCTGACTTTGGAAAAGAATGAGCCTTAGTTTCTAATGGTGGACCATTTGCAACTAGAGTGAAAAGGAGATGGAGTCCGCAGATTTTGTTGCATATCTAAGAGACTTGCATTAGTTTTCTAGATATGAAACCGAAGGTGGGCATCGACCTAAAACGGTTTCTTAATTATGTAGTGACTATATATATATATATAAACTATTTAAGAATTTGTTGTTGAATAAACATTAAGAAAAATTGGATAAATTTGTTTGCAAGAAAAACATGACATTTCCATCAAAAGTAATTCAATAAAATAACTCCTAAATAGACGTTTTCTTCGCATGCAACTAAGAATGATACTCAATGAAGTTGAAATCCCTTGGAAATGCAATGCGATAATTTCACTATGCCAAGCATCAAGGTAAACTTAAATAAATATAATAAATTCCAAATTTTAGTAAGGTAAGAAATCTCAGACTGAACCTGTTGGCAAATCGATGGGAACGAAACCTATGACCATGAGCTCGATCTTCTGAATCCCCACAATAATGTCAAGCTCTCTTTCTAAAGGTTCGAAGAACTTCTTGTAGTGATACCATATGCTCAACTTTCACTGAGAAAGATTATCAATTACCATCATGCCAGAAAAGGTCATTGTCTCACTGCTACCTCCATCACCCCCTGTCGCTACTGCGATTCTACACCAGTCAAATCAATAGCCAATATCATTTTCCCCAATCCAATTTTTTGAAAACAATCAACCGAATGCCATTATTTAATAGATTATTCTTGTAGACAAGTTCTCTCTTCAAAAAACCAAAAATCCATCATAATCCTCCTACCTAATCTCCCCCAAAATGATATTTATTATTATTTTTCCAAAAAGAAGTTGAAAGATTTTTTGAACACAAAAAAAATCAAACGAAAATCACACAAAACAAGTTTCTATTTTACAAACAGTTTGAAGTCACGCATCTGCTCCAAGAAATCTTTTTCTATATTTTTTAATTATTTTAGCTAATTGTCCATTATCACATTCCATTTTTAATATTTTAATTTATAATTCAACATCAACATAGTTAGTGTATCAACATCAACATATTCCCACATTTCTAATTTATTATAATCCTATCATTAATAATAAATGTATTTATATTTAGTTATAAAAATACTTTTTAACTTAATAATTAAATTTAATAAATTAACCAAGCACAACATATAACAAACAACTTAAACCAAACAACCCAAAACAACATATATCAAATATCATAAAAGGGTGAATCATTGAGAGGCATGAAATGCAAGTTGAGATGCTTGCTCTGGATGTGAATGTTGAAGAAGATGTACAACATGATGCTCAACATGAGCATGGATTTGAAGAAGGAAATGTACAGGATAATGTTCAAGGACAACCAAAAATAGTCACTCCTCTAGATAGCATAGATCAGTCTACTAGTGAAGATGTTCCTAAGAAGAATGCTGAAAAGAAAAGTGATGATGTAGAGGAGAAGAAGGAAGCAGAGACACCAGTTGATACCGGTGATAAAGAAAAGGACTTGAAGAATAAGGTTGAAGAGGAGAATGTGAAGGCTATTTGTGAATCCTCTAGTCCCTCTAGAGATCCTTTAAATACTTTGATAAGTATGGAGCTTATGTTCTAGCCTGTAGTGTCTTCCCAACTATTATATCTGCCTATGCAACAGGGGCTTGTGGACATGGACAAGATCTCACCTCTTCACACGCTTCAATTGGGAGATGCTTTCCATGCATCTTCTTGGAAAGAGATAATAGAGACATGTCAGAAGATTGGAGAAATAATTAATGAGGCTGTGAAGGTTTTGCATGAGGCCATACCTAGTGCTGTAATTGATAACTCCCTCTCCAGTATGGAAATTTTGAAGTTTTTGGTTGATTCTTTTAAAGAATACACTACTGGTTTAAAGGGGAAGTTAGAGAAAGAAATAAAGAAAAAGATAAATGATATGAAATTGATGGATGTCATAGAGAAATGTGCTGGTGCACATAATAAATTTCAAAACAATCTTTAAGGGTGCGCAAGTTTGTGTGGAAGAAGCCAAAGCTTTATTTTAGTTTTGTATGAAGTGGCCCAGATCCACAAAAAGTATAAAAGATGAGATGAACACAATTGAGTCCTAGATTGATAAAGCTTCCAGTGCCTATGATCCGGTACATGACTTGGATGGAAGCACAAGAGCAAAAATTGAGAGTTTACATGAGCAGTTCTTCCAACTGCAAGAGAAGAAAGAAAAGATCATTATGAAGTTCGGTAATCTCAAGGATTTGGTGAACTCAAAGTTCATACCTTTTTCCAATTCCCTAATGAGTGCTAATAAAAATTTGAAGCTCAATCTGGTACCCATCACTTCGAACGAAGGTGAAGAACTCTTGATGGAGTTGGAAACATAGAGTAGAATGCTTGGCACAACCTTGAGGATTTGGGAAGAAGTGAAACAGGAATGGAAAGCTCACCTTGAGAAGCTGCAAGGGTCAACTTCTTCTTCTAATTGATAGTATTTTTCTTTTCTTTTAAAAATTTAGTTTATTGTCCAGACTTTTGTTACATATGCAGATGGTACAAGGTATGTTCTTGTATAAGTTTTTGATATGGTTGTGATAGATAGTATCCTTAGGGGGAGTCAGTCAAGTTCTTAGTTTGTATATATGCATACATCAGCTAGGGGGAGAATACAAAATCATGTATATAGAGAGAAGTTATGCAAAGATTAGAGTATATGTATGCACCCTTTTCCCTTGATGTCAAAGGGGGAGAATATTTTTGGGAGATAGTTGAGGCATGTCACCATCAATGATAAAAGGGGAGATTGTTGAAAGAACAAGGATTTTTTCATTGATGCATTTGTTAGCAATATGAGCATGTGGGAAGAGTATAAGTTGCACAGTATGCAATTCAATGTTGTCATTGATGTCAACATTGTATTCCGGTATGAAGACTATTGTGCAGATCAATTTGAATAAATTGAGCATGTTTGAGGATGTTTATGAAGTACAATTTTGTAAGAAGGTTTGATCTAGTGAATGTAGTTGATATGAAAATTGATTGTGTCAATACAATTAATTATGTGAACAGGACATTTGATTTTTGTGTCTGCATTGGTCTGATGTATAAGATCTTTCTATATGCTTTTGACATAATTCTATTAGATGATAGAGGAACCTAAATCCATTATTTCATATTATTATGGCTCCTGGTGTTGAAGTTATGAGTGAAAATACATTGGTCTGGTAGTAACGAGTATTTTCCAATTCAATGCATATATTCTAGTGAATCCACACTTCTTCGCGGATTGGAATCTAGCTTTGTGGTCTTGTGGAAATATTGACTAGTGTTAGTAAAGTGTGTATTCCAAATGGCATAGAGTTTGGAAGTCCATGTCTCCTAATGTGGGTGTAGAGTTGGAAAATTTTATTAGTAGGTCACTACTAGTGTCGACCTAATGAGTTTTGTGTATTGCAGAGTTTGAATATGTATTGATCCATTATGTGGGTGCTATTTTGGGTCCATATTGACCTATTTTGAATTTCTATGGGTTTTGAATCTTGGCATGAAGTGTGCATGAATGGATATTTATCCGACAAGGTATATTTTGTATAATACATTTAATTAGGTTGACCTAATTGATGTTGTAGGTGTGTATGAGTGAAGCGGATATATATGTAAGATTTTTTTCAGTGTTTTGAAGGTAGCAAGATGTAATAAGGTTTTGTGGATGCAATTTGTGCCAAAGTAAAATGAATGCAAAGCAGAGTAGAGAGTTAATTTAGATTAGTATGAAGTGTGTAAAGTCTATATTTTGAGCTTCAAAGGAACTGTAATCCATGTATATGTTAGATGTAATTGTAATAGTTCAAAGTCTTGGCTGTGTGCCACTATCTCTTCTACCTTTTCTTCTTTCAGTGGATAGTGAGTCCACCTAAAATGAGCACTTATGTAATATACTATAACTGGTTATAATACATTGTGATCTAATCCTCATCATGGTTTTTCCCATTTTGGGTTTTCAATGATGTTGTTGGTTGTTTTTATGCTTTCATTCATTACTGCAAATTAAATATGCTATGAGGATTGAATGTTTAGATGATTAAGTGGTTTAAAAGAATATTGATTCACCCCCCCTCTCAATATTTTGGGTGTTCAATAAGGTGTGGTTCCCAATATTTCTTCGATAAACTAATCATGTAGCTCTGTGTCTCAAATTCCACAAGAATTTTTTATAGTCAAGTGCAAGCATTTTTTGTCACATTGTCAGGAAAATTTCTAGTCTTCAAATAATTATAAATGTGAGAATACCATTCCTTTAGGTCTACATGAGTACACACTAGAGCATCAAATTCAGGTTGATATGAGATAGTAGGAGAGCAGAGAATGTAAATCACAAAGTGGTATTCTTCTACGCCATCATCCAAAGACACAAGGGAGGTGGCACTTGGCATTGCATATGTGCGTCAATTTTCTCTCTTGGTCCAACACTTTATATTATAAAGGAAGAGAAACGATCAAGTGAGGATAAGGCCAAATCCTGATATTGGGATAGCTTACTCTTCTTGGCTTGATACATTCTTGTAATTTTATTTATAATAAGTTCAAAATCACCATGTATACAAATATTTTTAATGTTCAAAGCTATTGTGGCACGCAAGCCAAAAATTAGGGCTTTGTACTCAATGATATTAGTACAATGAGATTCCAATCAAAAGGATAGAGGAATTGGCTTTCCATCAGGTGAAACTAAAACTACACCTGCTTTGAAGCCAACTTGAAATATTGATCCATCAAAGTACATCTCCCACATAGGTTCACGATTTGTTGTAAAATGGTCTTCATCCAAAAATAAATCTAGATTAGGGAAGGAGTGAGATGAGGGAGCTTATGCCAATTGATCAGAAATAGCTTGACCCTTAATTAATTTTTGAGTTACAAACTTGATGTTGACCTCAGAGAGTAACATTACCCATTTTTCTAACCTTCCCAAAATATTTGTTCTAGTGAACAGATGCTTTAGAAGATCACTTTTCACAATTACACAAGTTTCAACATGAAGAAGATAATGTCGTAACTTCTGCATTGCAAAATGAGAGCAAGACATTGTTTCTCCATGGCAGAATAACGAGTTTCATAATTGACAAGAATACAAATAATGTAATAGACCACTCTTTCTTTACCATCATCATCATGTTGAGCTAATAAAGTTTCCAAGGCATGAGATGATGTAGAGATATAAAGAAAAAATGGTATATCTTGTATAGCCGACATTAAGATAGGAGGATTGGCTAAGTAACTTTTGATGGAATCAAAAGATTTTTCACACTTATCATCCTATCAGGAGTGAACATATTTCCTCAAAAAATGTGTGAAGGGAAGGGTACAATCAACAAACTGAGAGACGAGTCTACGAATTTCCTGAATTTTCCCTTGCAAACTATGTAGTTGAGAGATCTTTCTAGGTGGAGGTATGTTAACAATTTCATCAATTTTATTTGTATTGACTTTGATTCCATGGTGAGAAACAATAAATCCTAAAATTTTGTTGGCATCCACATCAAAGACACACTTAAGAGGATTCAATATCATCTTATAGAGTCGAAGCCTTTCAAAAATAAGACGAAGATTTTCAATGTGATCTTGGTGAGTTATAGACTTAGCCAAGATGTCATCATTGTAATATTCTATAATTTTGTGAATGAAGTCATGAAAGATAAGGGTCATCACCCATTGGTAAGTTTATCCTACATTATTTAACCCAAAAGGAATGACCACATAATAGAAATTACCCTAGGGGGTAGCAAAGGTTATCTTATACTGATCTTCCAGGTTAATACGAATTTGATTATAGCTTGAGAAGCCATCCATGAAGGACAACAAGGAATGGCCTATAATCGAGTCTACAATCATATTGATATCAGAAAATGGAAAATTATCCTTAAGAGAAGCCTTATTGAGATCATGAAATTCAATGCAAATACGAATATGGTCATCAAGATTGCTAACAACTACTATATTCAATATCCAAAGTGAATAGTCAATAGGACGGGTAAAGCCTGCTTTTAGGAGTTTATCTTAGTCTTAACTAACAATGCGACCTTGGGATTCATCTTTCAGATATTCTATTTAATAGGATTAACATCAAGACATAAAATGATATTATGAACCACCACAAATTCATCAATACTGGGAATTTCCTCATATGACCAAGCAAATATATTAGGATGAGAATACAACAAATCAGAATGTTGTGTAGATTCTTCTGAAGAAAGGAACTTTCCAATCTTAATCACCTTTTTAGAAGACTTAGGATCCATTCATATGATCAGTAGTATCCTATTTAAGGAGAGAACTATGTCTTCAGGATAGGGAATAGGAACATCATCTTCCACATTAGATAAAGGAGCCTCCTCATCAATACTCAAAAGGAATTTTCCAAAGTATGCTTGTTTATGTAAGTGATACTAGAATCGCTGCTTATGGTGATAAGAAGGTAAATGAGAGTAGACACCAAGGGAATCTTCTAGCACTTCTTCCAAGGAGAAAAAATCTAGAGGGACTTCGTTAGAGTCTACCTTACTCTCAATCAGTTTAGGATGAACTAAACTAAGAGGTTCGATGGAAATCATGTTGATACTCCACCATGGTTTTCACCTGCACTGTTCATGAGAGAAACCAAGCCCCAAGTTACACTTACAAGGTATAAATTCTATAGGGACTTGGATTCCTTTTTTGTTAGGCCCACAACCTTTATGTTTGTAACCGTATTTAGAAACAAGCTTAGAGCCAAGGTTGTAATGTGTTTGCAAGTCTTGAGAAGGAAGAGGATCCACATAGAGAGCATCATTCCACCAGTGGGTATCATACTCCTCGATAGGATTAAAATAATTCTTCTTGATGGGACTACAAACATTAGCCTCTTTAATAGAAGCATGATCATCTTCCTCGATAGGGGTACAATCATTCTCCTTAATGGGATCCTAATTGTTTTCCCTAGCGGGAGGATAATTCGCTTTCTTGATAGAGGTATATGAAACTGTTGGAAGGTCTGGGTAGATAGGGTCAACTTTGTATTCCTCGATGAAGAACTCAAAAAAATACGAATACCCCCAATCATCACCAAGACATGCATTTGATTTAGAGGAAGATGTGGAAGGGGTAGACTTAGGATTCTCTGCTTTAGGATGATCTTCTTCAGGGACATTTGTCTTAGAAGAAGCCTTCAAAGCAGACACTATCGAAGAGCATGTTGGTGCATCAAAAGATAATGATAGAATACAATTTTTAAGAGTATAAGTAATTGAGGTCTGACCAACAACTTCCATCTCATGTGGTGTTGTCATAATAGTGGTTTACAATTCTTGAGAGGAACGAATTTTAGCTGAAATCACATATTTTTAGAAAATATAATGATTTAAGCCTTAAAAAGTTCCATTTTAAGGATTCCAATTGAAGAGGGTTTGATCAAATCACCTTAGGATCAAAACCCCTTGATAGAACCTCAAATAGTTTTAAACCATACCTATAAACAAGGCCCTTTACTCCTATCAAAATGTCATAAAAAGCACTTTTGATTTAGCTTTGGGGATCAAATGAAATTCATTTAAAATTTATTTCAAATGATTATGGTATTCCTCGCAACAAGCTATCCAATGAATATAATTTTAATATGTTTTGGTTTTGTTATGTATTTGTTTTTAAGTTTTATTAAACATAGGTTTTTCATCGAAAATGAATTTCTTTGTTCTTCACATGTGAAAAAATAGAAGATTATCAAAAAAAAAATTGAAAAATATGAGTGCACCAGATATTGAAGTCCTTGATCTAACAAAAAAATTAAATTAAATTTTGACATATACAAAAAAGTTACGCTATAATGGGTCGTGACCGTGGTTCCAATTGTAATTTGTTTGACTTGTTCCTGATTAAGGAAAAAATATCTACCAAAAAAAAACTATCTAAATCCAAGTGGAAGCACTATATATCGAGTTAGAAACTAAATTTGAAAGAATTAGAATTTTATCCTTCATGGAAAAAAAAGCTATGCTGCTATAATGCAAAAGGCCACTTTTAAAATGTTGTTTTCTCAAAAAAAATCACTTTCGTGGGAGATGGAAAGGAATTTGATTCCAAAATTTTGAAAAAAAAATATTTTAGAATCTGGTTGCATAAAATTTTATTAGAATTTTAGTTTGCACCATCTTCAAATTCCTCACAGTTTAGCCGCTATAGGTGCCCGAATGTGAAGATTTAGTTAAAAATAATAATTTCAGTGTCCAGTTTGGCCAAAAATTGTAAACCACTATTATGGGATCACCCACATCAACATATAGCATCAAGGTCAACCTTGATCATAATGACCTCATTATTAACAACAAATTTTATACAACAATGTAAAGTAGAGGTTACAGCTCCCAAAGTGTGAACCCAAGGTCTTCCCAAGAGAATGTTGTATGGTAAAGGACCAGACATAACATAAACCAAGGTGGGTATGATGAAGAGTCCCAACCTCAAAGGAAATATTATCATTCCTAAGGCCTAATGACCAGTGTTATCGAATCCATGAATGTACAAAGAAGAAGCAGCTAAAAAAAATGAATCAATATTAATCTTAGGTAATAGATCAATGCTACATACATTGAGAGTGGAGCCATTGTCAATGAGAGAACACCTAATACAAATGTTATTAATATTGACTATAATCATTAGAGGAACTGCTTGCTTATGTACCCCTAGAGGTGGGAGTTTGTGCAGATAGAACGTAATATTCAATGAATATGTACGAATATGAGCCATCAATGCATTAACATTTATCGGCCTAGAAAAGGAAGGCAAGAGGATATTTTGCAAAGCTTCCTGGAGCATACCTTAATAAATCAAAGCAAACTAAAGCAAATCCCATAGTGAGATCTTTGCAGGAGTAACACGAAGTTTCTTGATAATATCATAATCATCAGATACTTTAGTTGTAGGTTTAGGCGTTGGAGGAAGATTTGGTTGAGAATGTGGTAAAGAAGTAGGAATAGAAGTAGGTTGATCCAAGTTTTGTTGGTTCCTTCTAGTTTTATACATATGACCTACAACATTATAAGAAGAGGTCGTAGCTTTTAAGAATCTCATGTAAAGGTTCAGCGAGTTATCAAAGACCAAAACCCCATGGATTGAATGAATCCTCTTAGAATAAGGGCTAGATAGATTAACATAAATGACAGGTCTCTTAAGCCTTTAAGGAGCCACAAATACTATCACTACATTTATAGGCTCTTCAACTTGTGAAGATGAAGAGACGATTGCGATGAAGAAGTTTTTTTTGGGAGATCTAAAAATAGGAGAAGATGCCTCTAGGAAATCATCTAGGGAATCTTCTAGCATATCGAAATATTCCTTAGAAAAATAATTATCAAAAGCATTAAAACATTGAAGAAAAATATTTGACATGATTTCCTCTTTCATGTCAGGTTCACCATAAATGTGGATGGGATTCACTACTCCCAAGTCCCAAGATAAATAGGGTCTAAAGGGAGTGAATTTCCCTTGGTCATCTCAATGACACGAACTCAAATGACAGAGGTTCAAGATGAAAGAGATTGCAAAAATGTATTAAAATAGAGTTTCTGATATGATCACATATAAAGGCCTTCAAGAACCAAAGATCAAATTGTAGAGTTTTCTAGGATAAGAGGATAAGCTCTCAACTAAAGGACGTCTACATGGGAGTAGGATGTTAGTGCAACACACTATCACCTCAAGGAAGTGCCAGCATCTCATATGGATAGAGAGTTAAACCCTTGTACAGAACTCAAAGAATCTACTATCTATTAGAATCTAAGGTCTAGTTACTCTACTGATTTAACAAAAAGAAAGAATGAACGTAAATGATAAGGAAGGTGAGATATTAACTCATGGAAGGTTTTGTGTTTCAAAGCCTCCTATGAAGCTTCACATGAACAACCTCCACACAAGATGGACGAGGAAAAGTGTTGGGGCTGTTTCAGGGCTTGCCTCAGTCAAAACCCCATTTTGATGCTTCCACCTCCATAGACATCCAGATAGATAGAGAATATAAAAGACACATAATAAAATAGACACAATATGTGATAAAAGAAAACCACACAATGGAGGAGAACCTGTATCATAAAATAGACATTTGAGTGATAAAAGCAAACCTCGCTATGGAGGAGAACCCATATCACAAGATAAATAGACATGATAAATATGCTAGAAAATAGACAAGAGAGAAAGAGAGTGCTACCAATAGTCCATGGCTCCCTCTTGGCTTGATATACATGACGTTAAGTGCTTACAAGAGAGCCTTGGTTGTTGATGAGACCCAAGTCTGGTAGAGCTTCATTATAGAAATGAGATGAAGAAGAGAAAGGAATGAGAGAGCAAGTTGGAGTTAGAGAGAGTGAGAATGAATGCCAATGAGAGTGAAAAAGAGGGTTTTGTGAAGTTGCATGGGTGGGAAGAGTCATTACACTCGAGATTCTACCACGATGACACATGTCACGGGTAAAGATTCCTAAGATTCCCTCATTTGAACTTGTAAAGTGTGGGGATGCTAGTGCACCGCATGGACATCTACGTGCCATGCAGGCATCCAACTCACAACTTTGCAAGAAATAAGGTGGTGAACTGTTGATGCTTCATCGTTGCCCCTTATGGAGTTGAAATCATGAAATTTTGACTCTTAAGTTTCTTTTCATAAATGTGACTAGGTGCCATAAATGTGGGGGGGAAAATGCACAAATGTGAAATTACTACGAGGTGCAATTTTATGACATTACAATTATACAAGCCTAGTTGGATTGACACCTACTTATGAAGTTATAGAACTTTTATATTATATCTCAATTTTTATGGTCCAAGTGGTCAATAGCTTTAAAGAAAAGGGGATGAATCTAAAAATTACTAAGTTTGGGATTGCGTCCCTTACAAAACATAGATGATACCATGAAGTCTCTTTAGTGCTAGAAAGAGGAGTTGTGTATCATTTTTTTACTAATCCCCTATTAGAAGAAGATAATATCAATCCCATTCTATCTAGTGCATAATTAGATGATATAATCAAGTTGGAGAAAGGGGTGGATAGTTTCATCAAGGATGTAAATATTGCATTAGATACTAAATATGTGTCTAATATAAATAGGTTCAAAGTTTTTTTGAATACATTTATTAGCTACTAGAAGATGAATAAGAGGAATGGGTAAAGACTTATGGTTGAGGATTTTAAATTTTTTATATTTATATATGTATTTATATAAATAAGTTAGAAAATATTTGAAGCCTAAAAAATACCTATTTTGATTTAAAAAAAGATCAACAATTTAAGTTTTATAAAGTATATATTGTTGTTAATCTTTTATATTTTTTTAACCTAATATATTAATAATTTATTAACCTTAAAAAATTTAGTGATTGATTGGTATGTAATTGCCATTCAAGTGGGAATTGAATAATAATTATTTATATAAATATGTCAATTTTTGATAAATTTTCTACATTAACCAATAAATGATGATCAATCCAGCTTAAATTTTATTTTGGGATAAAATTCTAACACAACTAAACTTCAACTTAAGGTTTCTAAAATAGGCCTATTTAAGAGACAAGTATCAATAATTGAATCACATTTTGACTTGTTATTACATGGCTTTAATATATATTAATTTATTAGCATTTAAAAATTTTAGTGATTGAATCATAAGTAATCCTTATTCGAGTTAGACTTAAATAATAATTTTTAATAGAAATATAGATCTTTTTTTACAAATATTTTAGGAGGAAATTTTGATTCATACATTTTTTGTGAAAAGTTTTGAAACTCGCCAATAATAATCAAATAATAAAATTTAATAAAAATATAGAGCATTAAACAAAAAGAGAGGACTATAATTGTATTGATAATTAGATAAGCCAAATTAATATATTATATTAAACTAAAAGAGAGGATTGCATGGATAGCCAAGGTTCCCTAACATGAACCTTTAATAAATGTACGTATGCAGAGAAAGGAAAAGATGCTAAATTCAAAAATAAGCTTAGATATAGAATATAAAATATATTCAACTACTATAACAGTTAGATCTCTCAACTTCCATAGGGATGTGTTCCCTAACAACCACCACCTGAAGAAGAAAAGAAATATCATAAAAAAGACACTTGACCCTTCACAATAAATAGTCATATAAATCCTTGTCATGCATAATCAGGGACATGTTAAAGATGTCTATCAAAATTCTATAAACTCCCTTCCATCCACCTTTAGGATGTACAAGTAGCAACCTTCAAATTGTTTAATACTAATAAATGGAAAATCCCAACCCTATCCCACAACCTTTCATTATAGTCATAATCGGTTAAACTTAAAACAATCTTATTCCTAGGGATAAGAGATTATGGAATCATAGACCTAGAAACCATCTTGATAAGACTCAATTCATTGAGTAGGTACATTAAATTTGACTAAAAAGTAGACACAATATCACTAATTTTTTTGAAAAAATTTTAAGAGAATATCATGACCAATAACATCATGTATAACTTCCTAAAGTAGAAGGGATTCAATCACAAACACCTTGTATAGTTTATTATTATATCTAACAAATCAACTATTTCACACATAGAGGGAAAGACAATTATTGATCAAATAACTTATCTGGATAATAAAAAAGAAATAACTACCAAGGTAAAAGGATGATACCAACACAAGAATCAAGACTACATATTTTTAAATATTTATAGTAATACAAACCCCATTATTACTGCATTGGCAAGTCATGACATGTTTATGGTCACACGATGAAAAGCATATAGTTGGTCAATCATGCACATGAAATATTTATTACAACAAAATGAAAGATTTAATAATACCAATCTTGATTCTTAAAGAGACATTCAAGGTGAGATAATTTGTGATGCTATTAAAAAATAAAATTTAGAATGTATAGTGACATAATGATAATATTTTCTATTGGTAGCTTAATCTTTTGGCTATCTCCTATATTTGCTAATATTTTTTAATTTATCTATTCAAATTAATTTACAAGATTTAAATTCTTAGTAAAAAGTTGATTTAACCATCAATAAAATAGAAACTACCATCACCAACTTAGGAAATCAATTTAGTCTTATCAAATTTTGAAAAATAGATATAAGGAAAAAAAACCTCGTGAAATGAACCAAAGCTCATTTATATTTTATTATTTTATTAATGACACTAGTATAGTGAATTTAATGAAGTTATAGACCATCATTCAATTTATTTCTACTAAAAGTATAAAAATTATGTTTTACTACTACAAATTTACAATTTGACTCAAACTACTAAGTGGTTGGAAGTGAGATAACACCCAAAATTTAAATATCAAGATTTAGTTGTGGTTTGTGGTAGAGTCACCCAATCATTAGATTTATATTTTTGAGTAAGTAAAACATAAAATCCTACATTCCTTCATAAACCTTCAATATCAAAGTTTTCAATTTTCAATAACTTGGTAGCTCTTTATGTGTCCAATATTTGGCTTGTACACTCAAATATCATATTTTATATAGTCTTGCATTATTTAGAATCATAGCAATAGAAGAGAGACTTAAAAGTGATGGAATTCATCACGATAGCTATGTGTAGAAGGTAAGTAAAATTTAAATGTGTATTTAAGATTTTATATAAAAACTAAGTTCAACTACCTTTTTAATTTGTATATGATTTCACAAAATATAAATCAATATGAAAGGAAATTATTTTTTGTATGGCTATGTAGGATGTTATCTATTTTTGTTTCTCAAAATGAAAAATTGTAAGCTTTTGTGAAATCAAAATTATTATGTCAAGAATTAACACTTTTGAGTTTTAAAAATGAGACACTAGTATGGATGGTGGGTTAAATTTCATAAGGATAATTGTATGCATGAGAAACTTGAAATTGGAATTGGTATTGTAACACTACTAACAATTACATATAAAAAAATTAACTTAATTATACTTTACTAGCCTCATTGTTTCTCACATCTAGTGGTTTTTGTACAAATAATACAAATTTGTGTGGAATATCATTTATTAACATTGTGGATGATCAAATTAATATTATGTTAAAAATGTTGCTATGAAACAAGAAATGGAAAACATTAAATGTAACTTAGAGAGGGTGGTGAAGGTTAGCCAATGCTCAATATATCCTCACTAAAAGGCTAAATGACCTTTGTGAAGAGCATATCAATTAAGGAAAAGATAAGAATCATGAGCAACCTGGGCCTAGAAATCACACCTAGGGAGGAAGAAGAAAAACTTTGAAGAGGAAATAAAAGATCTGATGAGTTTTGTCAAAATCCAGGAGCAGTTCTACCAATAGGAATTTGTTGTTGTGGAAACATTAAAGAAACTGTAGTTGTGTGGTTAGTTTCTTTTCCTTGTTCAATTTTATTTTTTGTTGGGTTGTTGTAATATTTTTGTTTGTTGTGGTTTTTCTATGCTTATCTTTCTAGTTGGTTTTTTGTAAAGGGTTTTGGGGTCCCATCAAAACCTTTTTAGTCTCTAGTCAAAAACATTGTGGATGATCACATAGTTAGAATTTTCATGCACACATTGCATTTTAATAGGTTTCTTATGGCTATAGTGAAATATTTATTTGACATCTTGGAATAGAGGAACCAAAAATATTTTGGAAGAAAAAGGAACATATAAATACTTTTGTGAATTCAATTTTAGAGTGAAAAGATTTTTATATTTAAAATGTTGATATATATGATATTTGTTAAAGTAAAAACATAATTTCATATCAAGAATGGGTATATCATCATCATCTTATCTATGAAATTATATGATCTAATGAGATAATATATTTTATTGTTTTTATTAGGGGTAGAATAGGTTTCAAAGGACACCTAGAACCCTATTACTCAAGGCAACAAATCAACAAAGAATTAGTTGACCAACAAAAAAAACTAATAGCAAAACTACAAAAAATATATTAGAAAAAAAGCACAAAATTATAGTTTCTTCAAAAATTTCAGCTACTTCCTACTTTTCCTTGTAAACATTTTCATGAAGATCCATGAACTCCTATAATTATTTATTTTCCTCATAGCATTTTTTTCTTTTTATTGCTCCTAGTATGTACATGGAAATTTAGAGTCTACATCATAATTATTTAATGTATCACTCATAATTTTTAGCCCCAAAACACTATTTTACAGTGCACTTGTTGACTTCAATGGTCTTATTCATATTCTATGATAACTTTCATGTCCTACTCCAATGGAAGTAAATTGGTGTAATAGTAAATATGATGATTGTTAATTGAGTTTATTGGTCTCTTGTTTTTAAATAGATGTATTTAATATTTGTTTTAATTTTGGTATTGTATTATTTTAAATATATTAATATATTATTTCACATTTTATAAAATATTTAAAAAGAAGACAGTATAATTCATATTGATGTACATTGTAGATTAATTTATAAGAATATTTTACAATTACATAGTTTACATTAATATATATTATATATGATAATAAATCTTTAACTATAGAACATAAAATTTAGGTAATTCACGATAAGTGGTTGTACATTCTATTTTAATATTTGATAGATAAAAGTTTGTTATATTATTAACTCTAATATAGTAAAAAAAAATAAAAATAAACATAAATAATTAATCTTTATTTATTATGTCAAGAGGTGTAAATACAATAGGAGCAAGGGGTGAAGTGTAATGGTGTGAACATGTTAACATAAACTATTAAAGAATTGATACAAAAATAATAAAAAATACTTATATAATGACTATAAAATAAATGTATTTTATAATTGTGTGCATGGTTATTTTTATTTAACTATGGTAAATAAAATAATTTTAATGAAAAATATATATAGGCAAAAGACAATGAGCCTGTATAATATATTAATATTAATAAGTAGTTACAAAATTGACATGAGTGGCAAGAGAGCAAAAAGTTCCAAAATGAATGCAGCAACTATAAGCATTCATCTACTACCTATACTTCATGTGCAGTAAAAAATACTCCTTACATATGCAACCCTATACATATTCACCTTATACAAAATTTTACTGCTCATAACCCCATAGATTCTCATATTTCATCTGTAATACCCCTAGTGTAGTTGCTACTTTTCTGATACTCTTTTATGTTGAGTTGTGTACTTGGGATTGTGATGGTGATTGTTTCACCAGTTTGATTGGTGTGGATTTACAGTTTAGTTTGGTTGAATGCACTTGATACTACTTATGTTGATTTATGATATATGATTTGATACTCCTTATGTTGATTTATGATACATGATTTGTGGTGTTTGTACTATCTAGATATGTAATCGTTCTTATGTGATGATATGTGGTGATCATATGGTTTCATGTTTTTTGATGGATATGGGTTATGATGTGTATTCTAGTGGGTCTTGGTGAAAGGACGAAGTAGCACCACTCGCTTGTGAGTGCCCTACTACCCCGCGACTTCCTTTCACGGTGTGTTTGTATTGGAGATTTATATGCTACTTGACATTGGTTTCATGAAGGATGCAGGTATTGGACACCAACTCCACCTACATGACAGGTCTGAGCATGTCCCATAAACCCAACGGGTATGAAGTTAAAAGGGAGTTTATAAGGAAGTGTCCCCATCCCAAGTTCGACACCCCCGTTGTTGTGTCTAACAGTGTCATTGTCCACGACCCCGTCTTCGTTCTGCAGGGTATTGTGTTATTCATTGATTTTAATCTTTGTTTTATGTGCCATTTTTTTTTTAATAAAAAGGGGTAAAAACTTTATTGAAAATCAGAGCAAAGCATTACATAACAGCAAAGGGCCAAAGCCCTAGGAACCAACAAAAACCACAAGAAAATCCAAGAACAAAATCACTCTTCCCCAATAGCACTCCCATCCTCTGCAAGAATCCTCTCCAAATCTTGACATAACTCACGGGGAATCTGCTCCCACCCATCAATCTCCCCACCATCTATATTCTTCGATGCCCATTTGGCTAGACAATCAGCTGCCCTATTCCATTCCCTTGGAATATGGACATAAGATACTGACTCCATCAAAGAGCTAACCTGCAATATCTGCTGCACCAACATAGCCAACTACCAGCTAACATCAGAAATCTTCTTTCCATGAAGTAAATTGACTAAGACCTGAGAATCTGACTCACAAATAACCTTACGCCACCCTAAAGCATATGCCTGTTTCAAGGCATAGAGAATAGACAAGCCTTCCATCCTATTGACAGTCTGTATCCCTTCATTAGCAAAAAAAATAAAAACCATTGATCCAAAAGAATCCCTACCAACCCCGCTAATCCCAGCAGGTCCAGGATTTCCCCTCGATGAGCCATCCGTATTAATTTTCAAAAAGCCAGTAGGAGGGGGCAACCAACTCCCCACCCTTTGAACTTTTTGCTTCACACGCCTACCTCTCCTGACGCAAGCAGAAGCTGAAGATAGCCCCTGAATACCCAGTCGATCAACCATCTCAGCATCTTCTTTCTCTAACGACAACATAATCTCACCTTTAGCTTCGATTGTCTCCTGGATCATTCCCACAATTCTAAACCAAACTTGTTGAATCCCAAAATTTTCACCTTGAAAGATTCTTCGATTCCTTTCCAACCAAACTTGCCAAAGCAGAAAGATGGGACCAACATACCAAACATCCTGCAAGAAAGAGTCCGAGGAGGGGGGCCTCCCCAGACTAATCCAAAACTCAACCAAGGAGGAGGCATGAATGCATGGGCTTTTCCAAACACCCCACCAGAAGTGCCAGAGCTGTAAGGTGAAGGAACAACGAAAGAACAAGTGAGGAGAGTCCTCCTCCCCACACCCACAGAGAACACACCTAGATGGGCCTGAAAAACCTCTCTTTCGGATATTATCCCAAGTCAAACACCTATTCCAAGCCAAAGTCCAAATAAAACAATTACACTTTGGCCAAGAAAACTTATTCCAAACTTTCTTCCACCAATGAACCTCCACCCCCTCAATCTGTTGGGAAAGCAACTCTTGATACCCAGAAGAAACAGTGTAAGCACCCTTGGGGTTAGGAGACCAAGCCAACACATCTTGATCCATGAGGGAGCTACAACTTCGACAAGAAATAATGTAATGAAGCTCAGCGCACTCCTCCTCCATACCAACAATAGGCCATTCCTCTAGATTCTTCCATCTTGCCTCCACCAACTACCCCTAAAAGGAAAGAGACTTAAAGTCGCACACCCTCGACCAGCCTGCTTCACAGAACCTCTGGCACAATGTAAGCAAATGAGGATACTGAGAAACAATGGGAGGGTGGCCATCCCAAGCGTCATGCCAAAAATGTGCCTCTGACCCGCTCTTGCATATCCAGAATAAGCCACCCTTAACGAGCGCAACCCTTTCTTGAGAGTATTCCAAATCATAGATCCCTTCCCTGTTAAGCTATAATGAGGGATATCACTTTGAGGAATCCCTGGAAAGTACTTTTGAGTCAAAATTTTGGCCCACACCCGGTCTTGTTCCACACACCAACGCCAATACAATTTAGCATCCAGAGCTGTACCAGACAACAATGACTGCCTTAACCCAAGACCACCAAACTGTTTAGGGCTACAAACAACATCCCATCTAACAAGGCTCCACTTGGAAGATAATAAACTACCAGCCCATAAAAATTGTCTTGCTAAGGAATCAAGATCCCTAACAAAGCCCATCGATGCCACTTGAATCATACACCTATAAAGAGGGAGAGCCTGAACCACATATTTGAGCAACTGAACCTGACCCACAAAAGACAGCCAACGAAGGGTCCAATGAGTGACTTTGACACGAAATTTTTCTAGAATAGCCTGCCAAGAATCGCTAGACTGCCTACCAACAGAGATAGGAATCCCAAGGTAGGTCAGCGGGAGATCCCCAATCTAAAATCTGAGAATATGAGCAATTCTCCTCTGAATGGAGTTCGGGGTATTGAAGAAAAAAATGGAAGACTTGCCCTTATTAATTGACTGGCCTGATGCAACAAGATAAATATCCAACACCTTGCGCATGTTTGAAGCCTCCCTAATAGTAGCCAAGCCCATCAAAGCAGTGTCATCCACAAACTGTAAGTGAGATTGCACTGGTAAGCCACTTCCCCATTGCCATCCTTGAATGAAACCCCCCTCCACATTCCTTTTTATCAACCGTCCCAAACCTTCCACCAAAAGAAGAAACAAGTAAGGAGAGAGGGGGTCACCTTGTCGTAAACCCTAAGAAGCACCAAAGAGTTCAGAGTGCTCCCCATTAATCAAAACAGAGAAATAAACTGAATTCACACAACTCATAACCCAACGAATCCACTCCTCCTCAAAACCAAAGGCCCCCATAACTTTTTGGAGGAAGGACCATCGAACTCTGTCATAAGCCTTGGCCATGTCAAGCTTGATGAACATAGCCTTATCTTTGGAGTTGGCCATAGAATGAATAGTCTCAGTAGCAATAACCACCCCATCCAAAATCTGGCAGCCCACCACAAAACCACTCTGTTCCTCAGAAATCAGCAGCGAAAGCCACTTTTTTAACCTATCAGCAATCAACTTAGAGATAATTTTATATATAACATTGCAAAGAGAAATGGGGCGAAATTGACTTAACCGATCAACCCCATCACCCTTGAAGGTAGAATTTAGGGCCCAAAGCATTTGCTTATTCTTTTGAGACTCTTGAACAACTGCCAATAAATCCAGCTTGATAATCTCCCAAAATTCCTAGAAGAACTCAATCGGGAAGCCATCCAGACCAGGAGCTTTACCCTTCTTCATCTGGAAAATAGTCTTCTCCAGCTCCTCCAGTGAAATATCACTCATAAGATGCTCCTTCATCTCCCAAGAGACCAAAGAAGGAATACAAGAGAGGACCTGAGCCTCTTCAATTGAGTCCCCCTGCGAGTCCTCCCTGAATAAAGAAGCAAAATACTATACAACTTCATTTGAGATATCCTGAGTAGAAGAAAGAACCTCTCCCCTGTCAGTCACCAAAGCTGAGATAGAATTACCATGACGTCTGGCCTTCACTGAATTGAAGAAGAAGGCAGTATTCTTGTCTCCCTCCTGAAGCCACTCAATCTGAGCTTTTTGTTTCCAGTAGATTTCCTCCCTCAGCTCCCACTCCTCTAGAGCTTTCAATGCCCTAGCCTCATCCCACAACAAATCCTCAGACACCCCATCCTCCCTAATCAACCTAGTAATACCATTCAGCTCAGCTTGTGCAGCAAGCTTCGCATGGTAAATGTTTCCAAAGCAATGTCGGTTCCATCGTTTAAGATGATACTTAACATATTGAAGGAGTTTAGAAAAATTATACATTGCAGTACCATAAGCAGGTCTACCATACCTCCACCATTCAGCAACACATCCATAAAGGTCAGGGTCCCACAACCACATTAGCTGGAATTTGAAGGTTGGCGTTTGAGGCATCCGAGTAGAAGAGATAACTAGCTTTATAGGCCAGTGATCTGAACCTCTCTATTCTAATATCTCAGAACTAGAAGACCGCATTCCCCCAACCCAAAAGCAGGAGACCATGAAACGATCCAGTTGTTCAACCATGCAACTATCACCGACCCTTCTGTTGTTCCAAGTAAATTGACCATTACTAGGTTTGATATCAACAAGATTGAGAGTAGATATATTGTCCTGAAACAACAATGCAGAAGGCTCTAGTCTTGCAATACCACCCCGTTTCTCAGCTAATTCAGTAATAGCATTAAATTCCCCTGCAATGATCCAAGGATGATAGGGAAATAGGCTACGAACAAAATGAATATGTGTCCATAAAAGAAGTTTACCCTGGAACTCAATAGGTGCATAAACATTGGAGAAAAGAACAAACTCTCCCGACTCAGGACACAAGGCAACCATGGATAAAGAGGACTTGAAAGATAACCACCACAAAGGTTGAATCTTCTGAGGGTTCCAGAAACAAGCCACACCCCCCGAGAATCCCTGAGCCCCAATACACTGGCATTGACCATTCTTCCACAACTTAGGCACTAAACCCATCATGCACTCAACAGATAACTTGGTCTCCTGAAGAAAAAGAACATCGGGAGAATGACTTCTTACCAACTCATGAACAACTTTTTGTCAAGGGCCACTGTTCAAGCCCCTTACATTCCATGAAATAATGATCATTTCAAAGGAGTCAAAAAATGAGAGTCTAGGGTCTTAACAGACCCTGACTCCACCAAAGTCTCCCCCATCATCTTAATCTTTTCCAAATCTTTCTTCCTGCCAAGTTTAACACTTTTCTCCAATCCCCCCTTCTTGCCATCCTTTTGCAAAATGCCCAGTTGAGGAGAAGGCTTGCTACTCTTAGCCACATCTGATCCAACATTCCATGCAGGAAAAGACGTGCTTCCATCCCCCTGCCCCAACTCAACATTTGGACCTGACATCACCTGAGCCCCAACCTGCACATTTGTGACCATAGGTATGGAAGACTCCTCCTGTGGAGCAGGAGGAGTAATGGAAGTGTGATCCTCCAGGCCAGAACCAACCACACCCTGATCCACACTTATTAACCCTGGATTAACTTCTTGCTGACCCAAATCATCCAGGACCTCAAACCTGTTAAAAGTATCCTCATCTTGTCTCTCCATGAAAGTCCTCTTTTATCCTCTATTCCGGTTACGAGCCTTAACAGGAACATAACCCTCAGCATCTGCACCCTCAATAGAAATAGGATTCTTCCCCTTATCAACATCAGAATTGTTACGAGGAGGTGGAGGCTGAGGCACCATAGGCTTAGCCTTCGGGCATCTACGCAACAAGTGACCATATTCATGACAGAGGCGACATCGGAAAGGAAGGGTTTCATAATCCAATTGTTGTACCCAAGAATGGGGACCCACACACATATCAAAAGCATCTGGCAAAGGCCTACTCAAATCAATTTCCACACAAATTCAAGCAAAAGTCATTACTTTCTTACCTAGGGTTTGTGTCAAAGACCCCACCGGCTTCCCAAGCATCGAAGCAAGCATGTGCAGAACATCCTCACGACAACATTCAATTGGAAATCTAGGCAACCGAACCCACACCGGAACACGATTTAGAAGCTCCTCTGAGGGATTAAAGCCTGCATGCCATGGCTTGACGAACAACCCAACTTGGTTGTGAAAATAGGGCCCCCCTCAAAAACCCTATTGCGATCAGCCAAGCAAATAAATGTGACCATGAAAAAATTATTTGCAAGCAGCGTGACCTCCATTTCACCCTCTGGCTCCCAAGTCCTCCGAGCCCAAGTTTCCAAAAATTGTAGAGACACTCTCATTCCCAAAAATTTGCAGTATAGAGAATGCTTTGAATAATATTCAATATCCTCAGCAATCATCTCAATTGGAATCACCAATTTAGGTCTCTCTTTGCAACGCTCAAGGCAGCCGTTAATCTTCGAGATCCGAGATCCACCAGATGAATTCGATTCCATAGACCCTGTATTCGGAGAGAAGAGGGTGTTTTCAAAAACCCTCGCTCCTTGTCTTGGCGATTTCAAGCCCACCGTAGCACGAAAATCCATGTCGGGCGCAACCCTAGATGGCTCACCTTGAGACATAGCCGCCAAATGGCTTGGGACAGACATGCATAGGAAAGATCCGGCCCCAGACACAGCAGATCAGAGGAAACCCTCCTGCGCAGGAAAAATGACCAAACACAACCAGGCCAGAGCTTCAAAGAATAGCCGCAGCAAAAAGATTAACCCCCGATAGAACGAAACAGACGCCCACCCCAACCTTCACACAAACAGAGAAAGCAAACACGAGCTAGGGCTCGGATGCCCTAGCTCGGCTCCTTGCAGTTGCAGACCGAAACGCCATCCTCCAATTCTATTTTATGTGTCATTTAATTAATGTTTATGTTTGACATTTCTTGGTAGATTAATAATGTTATTTTAATTAATATAATTAAATAGTAGGTAAATGTGGTTAAATTAATTGTTAAATTTAAATTATTATATTTTAAAAGGTTGTTAAATTAAATGTTGTTTATTCAATTAAAAGGATAAATTAATAAATAAATAAATAAAGTAGATAATATTGTAATAACTATAAATTGTTATTTGTAAAAGGGAATAAAATAAATTAATGTTTTGTGTGAATTGTTTATTGAATATTAAGTTGAGGATATTTATTAAATTAAGAGATTTTAATTATGTGAGATAATTATGAGCTTTAAAATCAAATAAAAATAAAAACAAAAAGGATTTCATTCGAAAAGGAGAAAAATAAAAAAGGATGAAAAGGACGAATGCATGTTTAGTCTTTTTCGAAAATTATAAAAGAAAGGAAAATTGCTTCTTTGATGGATTTTTGGTTTTCAAAAAAGAAAGGAGTTTCTTTTAATTAATGAGAGAAAAGAAGAAGTCTTCTTGTCGGGAAATTTTTGTGTGGTTTTGGGAAGAAGTAATTGTTTTTGGAAGAAAGGGTATTCTGGATTTTGGGTTTTCTCTGTAAGAATTTACACAGGAGTTGAGTGCATAAGAGAAATTGGAAAGGTTGCAGAGGAAAGGAGGAGAATTTGTGAGAGGATGAAGAAGAAGTCGGTCGTGCACGTCATTTTATTTGCAGAGCGTAGGACTCCAGGTTCCTTGAGCATTATCTATTTTAAATGTTGTTTGAAATTAGTATTAGATTAGTATTTGTTTGGTGTTTGATTGAAAAAAAAAACTATATAGTTGATATATGGAAGTGTTGAAATGTGTGAAGTTTGTATTTGGTTGAATGAAAATCCTTTCGAGTAAATTTGTGTTCTATTCTTAAAAGTTTGCTATCAAAATTGGGAAAATAGTATTCTGTTGAAAGTACTTCTTTGGATTTTTACTTCTGAAAAAGAAGAAGAAGAAGATATATATATATATATTATGTATTTCATGTCTAAAAACAAAAAAAATAAATAAATATATATATATATATACTTTATATATATATATTTATATTTATATATAAATGTGAAGAAAATTATATTTAATTATAGAGATTTTCGTATTTATCTTGGGGGCCTGTGTAAAAATTTTTGTTGGGTATAAGTGTTGGGGGGAGGGACGACATACTGCCGTACCCCCATATGTTATATATATATATATACACACACATATATATATACTTTATATATATATATATTTATATTTATATATAAATGTGAAGAAAATTATATTTAATTATAGAGATTTTCGTATTTATCTTGGGGGCCTGTGTAAAATTTTTTGTTGGGTATAAGTGTTGGGGGGAAGGACGACATACTGCCGTACCCCCATATGTTACCCCCATGGCCATTATGGTGCACCCGTGGGGGCTGCACACAACCTTCCCATGGTTGCGCCAGCAGCCTTAGGGTTGTTGTGCGCATCCCTGGGAGGGGTTGCGGCCTCCCTGTATGGGGAGGTTCATAGCCTCCCCACGGACTGTGCAATTTAAATTTGATTTAATTTGATTTATTTATTTTTAAATAATTTTAATTTAATTTAGTTTTATAAATATATATTATATATAATATATGTATATATAAATATATAAATGTGTATATGTATATATATATATTTGTGGTTCAGTAAATTAAGTAGATTAATTTTATATTCGAATTTAATATATACATTATATATACATAGGAATATGCATATATATATATGTATGTATATATATATTTAGGTATATATATATGTTTATGGGTGAAAATACGTTAATTATATGATGTTTTCAATGCTTGATTTTATTCCGTGATAGACTTTGTTAAGATATTTATTGGGTAAATTTGATGCTTGTTTTAATTGAATAAATTGATTTTAATGTTAATTGTTTCTCAAAATGAGATTATTTTAGAAAATGGCATTAGAACATTATTATGGTTTTCCTATTAAAATGTGAATGTTGTTTTAAAGAACTTCATGTTGATACCTATTTCGTGTGGATTGCAATTTATTATTTCTTACTTTGTTTTGTTTTTCCATGGGGGTAATATCTATGAGTTGATGTAGAAACATGTGGAAACCCCTTAGGTCATATGATTCTCTACTAGGAGTTGTGGTTATTGGTCTTAGGCTTCCAGAGGCATGGGAAAGTTGTTGTTTATTAAGATATCTTTTGGATTTGATATTTTTCTATACTTTGGTTGTAATTGTGATTTTGGAATTATACTTGGGTTGTACCTATTTCATGAGTGTTATTCATATGGCTATTGGCGAGATGTTTTTTCCTCGCGTATGTTTCCGTTTTGAGATTCAGTACTTCCTTGTGTTGGTACAAACCCCTAGGAACTTTGGTTTTGTCGTTTGGGTTTCTAGGGAGAGTGGCTCTTCATGGGTGCCAGCGCACAAAGGGGTTGTCAGGATAACCCACGTAAGAGTTAGAGTAATAAGTGATAACTTAATTAAATGAATTAGGGATATGGGTAGAAATAACATTAACAAGATAAGTAATGATTCCTCATTCACCCGTTAGGGCTTTCGCAGACTAAGGGTGGACTGAGAAGGCCATGGTTGGCAAGATCGTTACCTCGTCTCCATGAGAGGTTAACGGTTCCACACGAGTCACCCTATGGGGCTGGTTCCTGGAGAGGCTGTCAGGATAACCATAGATGGGGGCTGACACCTAGAGAAAGGAAGTCAGGATAACCCATGTAGGATTGTGCGATGACACTCTCCTCTAGAATTCCCTTGTTTTGTTATCTTTGCAAGCCTCTGGAAGTGTTCTTTTGGTGTTATGTTTTCCTTTGTGTTTTCATGTCTCTCTTGTTTGGATTTGAGTCTTCTTGTTTTCTGTTTGGATGATCTTGGTCGGGGATCCATCCTTATTTACTCCTAGCATGGGGGTGGTCGGGTGGAATGTGCTACGCACCTCGTTGGGTCCCCTTGTCAGCAGTCATGCAGTTCAGTGCAGTGCTATCCAGATGTAGCATGATCCAGAGTTCTCTTTGTTTCTAGATGTATAATTTGTAATTCAGTCATGCTCTTGTATTGATATTTTACTCCCACATGTGTACGGAGGTTTTATGATGTAACCTCATGTTATTAATCAATGTGATGTACTAAAAGCAGATGTAATGTATATTGTACTTTATATTTCCTTCTTGGTCAGTGATAGTGGTTATCGCCATACGATCATGTTGTATCTGTACAAATGCGTTTATTGCATTGCCATGTTTATATTATATGTGTGTATGGTTATCACATTGGTTAATGTGGTCATATTGGTTTATCTCTTGTGAATGTCTTAATGTTAGCATTATGATGGTTTATATTATACATTTCAAAATTTTGTTTATTATCGTTTCGTTATGGGTTAGTATGTGTAATGTTACCTCGTGTACCCCAAAGGACTAAGGAGATTAACTTGTAATCTATTAGATGAATTATATACATTAATATACATACTCTACATGTTTAAAAAAATATTGTGCCATACATGTTAAATGTGTTAGTTTCCTTTAGGGTTCCATGGTGGGGCGTTACACTTGGTATCAAAGCATAGGTTCATACACTGGGAACTATGAGCCCATTGTGTTGACCTAACTGCTTGTACTCTTGAGGTTGTGTCACTTTTTTTTTGTCATTTGCACTTAGTAATCCAAGTTTGTCTCTAGGTGATGTTGGTCCAAAGGTGCAGAAATCCGGTGGAAAGGATAGGACCCTCGGTATGGTGCGCAATGTACTGATATTCTTCCTACCGGGAATGTACTTTGGGACCCTTTTGTTTCCTTGTGGTGTGTTCCCTGTAAAGTGAATTGAATGTGTTTGCAGTGAGTGTGTGTTTAAACTTGAAATATTGTGCTTTTGATGGGTTAAATTGTGTTTTATGTCTTAAAAGGGCATAAGATTATGATCTTGTGTCACTTATATTGTGAGATTTTGTGTTGGGATCTTAGCGACATGGGAGGATGTATCCCGCATAGAGAATAATTCCCCTCATTTTTTTAATGGCTTCCAAGAGTAAGCCACGTTCTAGGGGGGAGGATGTAATACCCCTTGCGTAGTTGCTACTTTTCTGATACTCTTTTATGTTGAGTTGTGTACTTGGGATTGTGATGGTGATTGTTTCACTGGTTTGATTAGTGTGGATTTACAGTTTAGTTTGGTTGGATGCACTTGATACTACTTATGTTGATTTATGATATATGATTTGATACTGCTTATGTTGATTTATGATGCATGATTTGTGGTGTTTGTACTATCTGGATATGTAATCATTGTTATGTGATGATATGTGGTGATCATACTATTTGGTTGATGTTATGGTTTCATGTTTGTTGATGGATATGGATTATTATGTGTATTCTAGTGGGTCTTGGTGAAAGGACGGAGTAGCATCACTCGCTCGTGTAAAACCTTGTCCCACAACCTAGAGGACGATGCAACACTATGGAAGCACAACTAATTTTTTTTCTTAAAAAGATAAAACAAGATGAGTAAAGTATCCTACTCTAACCACATACATCCTCTAGGCTACGCAACGCGTCTACAAGTGAACACTATTAAACTTATAAAATTTAAACCAACCATAGCATATGAATATTAACTCAAGATGCAACATACAACAAAGCATTAAACCATTGCAAGATGAATCTAACACATAGAAATGTATTAAACATATTTCCACAGATACAACACCACATAACATCCAATACACCATTAAATCCAATAATGAATAGATCATAAATATTATTACAATTACATCAAAAAGGTTCACCTCAATACAAATGAGGTACTACAATTATACATAATGATCCACAGTTACAATGAAGAAAGAGAAGAACAACTCCAGAGAACCACACGAGCTCCTTGAACAAGAAGATCTTGCCATCACGAATAGGAAGAGAAACTCAATAGTGTAAGGTGCACACCACCCAACCATTGGTACCTGTAGGCCCAACCCCCGTGCTAGGAGATAATAAAAGGTAAGCAAGACAATCCTACTACCTCTAGACATAGGCCATATACAAAATAATCACAGTACAAGTAACAAGGACAATGGTCACATTGCTTCCAGAATCACTGAATCAAGTACAATCACAATACAAATAAACTGACTGTTGTCATAGGAGGAGTGTCATCACAAAGGTTGCATTGGTTGTCCAAAGGAGATCTTCCTAGGTCCCGGTCCCCCTCTAGGGTTATCCTGGTAACCTCTCACGATTTCGGCCCCACATGCACACCAGTGCGAATCGGTTATCTTTCAAGAAGACAAGATAACGATCTAGCCATTCTAGGCCTTCCCGACTCATCTCAAGTCTCATACAAGCCCTTGAGCCAATGAGCGAGGCTAATTATCTTGTTAAATGTGTTAAGCTAATAGATTATTTAATTTCCACTTGATTATACTGACTCCCACATGAGTTGTCCTAGGACCACTTTGTGTCCTAGCCCTCGCTAAAAGCCACTCCCCTATCGACAACATATAACTCAAACTACATACCAAGAGTAGAAAGTGCACTAAAACTGATAACAATAACCAATACACCTCAAAAGGTAACACATCTCTATGGATGTCCAATACTAAATCCCAATATGTGCACTACCCAAGAAATCTCAAGGGGTGAATTATAGTTACAACAAACCCCTTTTCCCAAATTACAACTCTGGAAGACTTACATTCACATAATAACAAATACTTTCCCCCTAGTACACAATTACATAAACACGTACTTTTATAAATACAACATCAAGATATTAACAAATGCTATCCTTCGGATTTCCTAAATCCATTACAATCAATTTCGCATATTTAAAACACACCATTTAAACATAATTCTAACAAATTGTTCAACAACGTATAAACTAAATCATTACTTTCAGTTCCCAACTACTCATATGATTATCTCAAATTCACAATAAAATAATCAATCATTTAATTTAATTAATCATGCTTTAACAATATTTATTGTTCTACTCACGCATTAAATAAATATATTTAATATATATATATATAATTAAAATATAATTATATATATATATATACATATTAATATATTATTTAGTTATATAATTAAATGCAATTTCCCCAAATTCCATTTTAAAAATAATTACAATACAATTTCCACATTATATATATATATATATATATATTTACACATAAAACATAAAATACATATTATTAATAATATGTATATTATATTTTATATGTATAATATATATATATATATACATAAATATATAATATATATATTAAATAAACAAAGAACCTGCGTACGAATTCCGTAGCGTACATACTGTACAGATCGCGCTAGCAGAAAGGATTGTGGGGGACACTGACTATGTCAGTGCCTTCACCACATACATGTGGAGGGCGCTGCCACAGCAGGCCGTCCCCACCTTCAAAACAAAGGTGGCGATGGGAATTCATTCCCAGTGCCCCCTTCCTAACTATGATTTCATAAATAAATTCAACACTGAATTTAATTCGCCGTACGACGATTTTGCATAATTTCGCTTAAAAATAAAATTTCCTCAGGGAATTTTCAATACTAAGTTAAATACAATAATTTATATAATATATATATATATGTATATGTACATATATATTACAATATATATGTATATATATATATTTATATAAAATTAATCCATTCACTGGTTCAAGTTGAGCAAATAAATTTCATAGAAGAAGTTTTCTATAGGAAAGCTCAGAGTTTTCATTTTCCCAGATAATTAAAAAAAATAGGATACTAAACAAAATAATGATTTTCTATAGAGATCTATAAATCCTTTTGTATCAATCTATTTCGAATGAACAAATTACTTAGAGGATTTTTAATTGTTTTCTATAGAGGTTCAACTTTCACGACAATCTTTTAAAAGAAAGAAACAAGAGTTTCTACAGTATAGAAAATATTTTCCTAAACATTTCCAAATTGCACTACAGTAATAAAAAAAACAACTTTTCAATTCAAAATTCACAAAAACAATAAAGGAACCTGTTCCAGAAGAACTGTTGCCTCAAGAATTGTTGTCGAGCTTCTCTGTAGCTTCAATTTTCCAATGTAGCCAAAGCTTCCTCCAGTGCAATTGCCACTTTCCAGAAAACACAACAATACCACAACCAATAATTCTATAACAAGATTCTAAAACAAAAACTTCTAAGAGATCCACAATTTTCTTAGCAAATTTTTCAACAAAACAAAAACTCTTCCCGTGAAACAACTTTCTTCCCTTTTTCCAATCTTTCCTCCAAGAATCAATTTACAACAATAAGATAACAAATTTCTAACTCACAGTTATCCCAACAAAATATCTTTTCCCTCAACAACCCCAAATATTTTCCAACTTCATGCATTCAAAATAAAATAAAACAATTAATATATTTCAACAAATTTAAATAATCTTATTTATTTAATTCCCATATAATTTAATAATTAAAAGTTTTTAATAACATAACTAAATTAAATTAATTAATTAATTAATTAATTTATTTTAAAGCATTCACAACAATAATTCAATTAATTAAATATTTAAATCAAATACACATTTAATCTACCAAATTAAACTTGCACAATAATAAAATACCCAGAACAACAATGATAAGGCTAAGACCAAAACTCAAACTAGCAACACACTGTACTAGGATAAAGGTATGACTAGGTAGCCCGTTACTATCTCTCAATATTATTGTTGAGTAGTGGACATGCTCAGACCTGTGAAACCAGGTGAAGCCGTTGTCCTGTACTTGCAATCCTGCAAACAAGCAAACGTCGTACATGCATCCAGATAATAAAGTATACACACTGTGAAGAGAGAATCGCGGAAATCACAGGGCACTCGCAAGTGAGTGATGCAATACCGTTCTCTTCACCAATACAATGTCACATCAACTAACGAGAAAAAATATCAATTAAACTACAATGAGCATATATAGCAATGTCATCTCAATCTAGCATCTATGCAAACATAAAGTATGTCAAACATAATCACCATGCATATAATGTATCATCACATCAATATAGTCTATCATCACTCCACTGTCAGCGATAGAATAACAATAACATAAAATAAAGTCTATCAAAGAATCTGAGCTGTCAAGAAAACATAACAAATCGGAGGGGTGTCACAACTCGCGAGTGCCCTGCTACCCCGCATGTAACACCCCTCCGTTTTGGCTCTTTTGTTTGACAATGTTCTCCTTTGTATGTTGTTTATGTTTATGCTTTGACTTTGGAACTTAGTTACTTTTGACCGTCATCTGTTAAGCAATGTAAACATTATATTTTGATGTGATGTTATTTTATTTTGATGTTATCTTTATGGCATGTTTTGGATTAACTTAGAAGATAATTGATTTAACAATGTTTTATGGTGTTGATCATATCATTGATGTTAGAATCGTTAGTTAGTAATTGTGTATTGGTGAAGGGGATGGGATTGTATCACTCACTTGCGAGTGCCCTATGATTCTAAGATTCACGGTGTGTTTGATCATATTATATATATATGCATGTTCGATGCACTCTTTGTTGCAGGTTGACAGGTACATGACATCGACTCCACCTGGTTCACAGGTTTGAGCGTGTCCATTGACCAACAGAAATTGATTGGGAGATAGTAGCTAGGTTTTTCGTGCCAAGTCGTCACCCTAGTCATAGCGTGTCGTCAAGTTGTTGTCGGGTTGGTTGTTTTAATTTGGTCCATTTCATCTTGAGTATTTATTTAATTTTATATTATAGGGGTTATTAAATGGCTTGCGTAGTTAAAATGATATCTAAATGTATTTAGTTGCAATGTTGAAATGTTATTTATTTTATTGATTGATTTGATTTAATTAATAAAATTAGATTGAGTTTATTGGGTAATTAAATTAATGGTGATATATTAAATAAGTAGTTGTTTTGACATTATTGTATATTTTGATTTAATTAAAATAAAGGTAAAAACCTTGTTTGGATAGTTAGAGTAAATTAAAATAAATAAATAAATAAATGAAAATGTGTTTTAATTTCACTTTTTTAAATTATAGATTAAAGTAAATTCTTTGCAAAATTGGAATGCTTTTGTTTAAAAGGAAATTTTCAAAAATGCATAAAATTTCAATTTGAAAGTAAAATTATTTTAAATTTTTTAAAAGGAAAATATCCCCAAAGTTGCAATAAATTTTGGTGGATGGGATATTTTGGGGATATTGACCAAATTTGGGGAAGAAAATAGGGAGGGTTTTTGCATACTTGGAATTTGGCTGTGGATTTTGGAAGGGGAGATCAAGATTTGGAATCTGGAAAAGCTTGGAGTTGGAATTTGCGACTCATCTTCTTCTCAAGATCTTCATTCAAGCTTCAATCACAGGTTTTCTTAATTTATTTGTGTATGAAAATTGTATTTTCAATTTAAATCTTGGTTGCAAATTCTTTGTTGAAATCTTGATTAGATCTTAAGAATAAATTAGATTGTTGTTGTGAAATCAAAACTGCAATTGAAATCTTCTATTTAACAATGGAAATTTGAAAGGAAACAATGAAAAAGTTTAAACCCAGAAATTTTCATCATAATTTTGTGTTTAAAATTCTTTTTCTCAGTTTTCTCCTCAAGAAAATTTGCCCAATTTGGGCTGTGGGATGATATATTTATGTATATCCACTTATATATTGCATATAAATTCATATGCTGGTTGGAAGTGTTTATTGAAATTTTTTCTTTTCAAAAGAAAATGTTTTTTTTTTCTTTCTCTCCCCTGTTAAGATTTTTGTTCTGGTTTTTACCAGATAGGGAAAACAAAATTTTTCATTGGAATGATTATAAAGAAAAATTTATTTTTGTTTTTTATTGTGGAGTGGGGGAGAGGTGCTGCCCCCACAACCACCCATAGGGGCGACTATGAAGGCAGCGCCACTGCCTTCCCAGCGGCCCTTGTGGGAGGTTGCACAACAACCTTTCCACAGTAGGGGCTGTGCCCCTGCTTTGGAAGGGCTACGTGCCCTTCCCTAGGGGCTGCGGCCAAGCTTTGGCTTTTTTTTTTTTTTAATTTTAAAATTTTAAAATTTATTTAATTTACTTTAATTTATATTATTTTATATTATATTTTATATAAAATATATAATACTTAATATTATATATTATATAAAATATAATATATTTAATATATTAATTTAAATAATTTTCTTTTATTTTGTAACATATATTTTATTATATATGTTAATTCTGGGTTTTAAATTATTATTTATATATATATTTAAATTATAGTCATATATATATTGAATATATATATATATATATAATTATATACACATTAAGTATATATAATTATATATTTATGTTGATATATATATCTTTTTTTAAATATGTTATTAAAAGATTTTTGTATTATCATAGTTGGAAAATATAAGTGTTCTATTTATGAATTTGATTTTGTCAATTATGAATAATCAGAATATCTTGGAATTTAAGATGATATTTTAGAGGCACATATTTAAATGATGTTTAAATATCTTAATAGGAATTATAAAATGATTTATTTTAAAAGTTGATTTTTATAATCAAATGACTTTATTTAAAATTGCATTTTGAATATTATGTATAATGGAGGAAAATAGAATTAAATGGTTAGCATTTTAAATACCTAAATGTTGCTAAGGTGGTTTGATTTACTTAGAGCATGTGCAAATAATGCTATTTATTTAATTAACTTCATGCACTATGCCATTGCTTGACTTGGGTTTAGGAAACCCGAACATTAGTTCATTAGGTTGTCGGAAATGTTTCTTTTAATGAGGTTTTGTTCCTTCTCGATGTTGTACAAATTAAGTGGATGTCTTGAAGTCTTCTAGATAGGGTTTCGTTTAATTGTATGGGTTGTCATTATGATAGTCAACCTTTGGATTGTCTTGGGATTTGTGCCTCCTTGGGATTAGGAGAGGGTTATGTGGTTTGTGCCTCCTTTGGAAGGAGTGGGTTTTGTATTTTGGTTTCCTCCAGTGTTTGGAGAGGGTTTTGACCTTGTTGCCTCCAGTGTTTGGAGAGGGTTTTGACCTTTGTTGCCTCCAGTGTTTGGAGTAAGTTTCCTTTGTTTGTTACCTCCTTGGATTGGAGAGGTCATCTTATCTTGTTACCATTGTGGTTTTTACCGTGTGTGTTGTTGATAGGAGAGTGGCTCTTTGTGGGGGTCCGACACTCAAAGGGGTGCCAGGGTAACTCACTTAGGGTTTTAAGTAAGTGATAACAAAAAAAGAATTAATGAAAACTCTCAAACTAATTAAGATAATTAATGCCTCTCATAACTCATTCACTTTTAAGGTTTGAGATGAGACGAGAAGCGCAGTTGGTATGAGGGTCTGGCGGCTAGTGGAGTTGAGCCTGGATAGCCCAAGATGTGGGTTCGGTTGCCTTAGACAATTGAGCCAGGGTAACTCATAGAAAATGTCATGTGACACTCTCTCTATGTCAACCAGAAGTTAGTATTGTTGTACTGCGTAAAAGATCATTGTCCACTGGAAGCATTGTAACCTATGTGTTAGATGTTTTGGTATTTGTATTTGTTTTAGTTTAGCTATGCCTTAGCCTGTGTCTAGAGGTAGATGGTCTTATGATGGATTCATGGTTACTATCTCCTAGCACGGGGGGTGAGCCTTTGGGTATCACACGGTTGGGTGGAACGTGCACCTTAATCCGTTGGTTCGTCTTCTTGTTCGTGTGGGCGAGATTTCCAGTTGGAGAGCTTGTGGGATCCATTTTCATTTCCTGCTTTAGTCTTTCAGTTGATCTTGTATTTTATTACCCCTCATTTGTTGTCGAGGCGGAATTTGTAATATGTAATTATACTTATCGGATTTACCTCATTCGGGGAATGAGTGTTGTAATCTTGTTGTAAATTATATTATTGAAACCAAGTGGTATCTCTTATTATTTGTTGTAGATTATCTTGTATGGAATGTATGCACTCTTAATTGTTAAGTAATTAAATGTTATGGGTTTATTTCATGTTTCTTGTTTGGGTTTATGTAACTTAGTCTCGTAACCTTAGGGGTTGTTGGAAATTGGTTAGTGATCTTGTATTTTATTTGTTCTTTCAAAAAAATAAAATTAGTTCTTTTGTGTAGTGAATTGCAACTTCCCCTAGGGTTGTGTGGCGAGGCGTTACACCGCGACTTCCTTTCAGGGTGTGTATGTATTGGAGATTTATATGCTACTAGACATTGGTTTCATGTAGGATGCAGGTATTGGACACTGACTCCACCTGTGTGACAGGTCTGAGTGTTTCCCATAAACCCAATGGGTATGAAGTTGAAAGGGAGTTTATAAGAAAGTGTCCTCATCCCAAGTTCGTCACCCTCGTTGTTGTGTCTAATGGTGTCGTTGTCCATGATCCCGTCTTCGTTCTGCAGGGTATTGTGTTATTCATTGATTTTAATCTTTGCTTTATGTGTCATTTAATTAATGTTTATGTTTGACATTTCTTGGTAGATTAATAATGTTATTTTAATTAATATAATTAAATAGTAGGTAAATGTGGTTAAATTAATTGTTAAATTTAAATTATTATATTTTAAAGGGTTGTTAAATTAAATGTTGTTTATTCAATTAAAATGATAAATTAATAAATAAATAAAGTAGATAATATTGTAATAACTATAAATTGTTATTTGTAAAAGGGAATAAAATAAATTAATGATTTGTGTGAATTGTTTATTAAATATTAAGTTGAGGATAATTATTAAATTAAGAGATTTTAATTATGTGAGATAATTATGAGCTTTAAAATCAAATAAAAATAAAAACAAAAAGGATTTCATTCGAAAAGGTAAAAAAAAAAGGGATGAAAATGATGAATGCATGTTTAGTCTTTTTCAAAAATTATAAAAGAAAGGAAAATTGCTTCTTTGATGGATTTTTGGTTTTTGAAAAAGAAAGGAATTTCTTTTAATTAATGGGAGAAAAGAAGAAGTCTTCTCGATGGGCAAATTTTGTGTGGTTTTGGGAAGAAGTAATTGTTTTTGGAAGAAAGGGTATTCTGGCTTCTGGGTTTTCTCTGTAAGAATTTACGTAGGAGTTGAGTGCATAGGAGAAATTGGAAAGGTTGCAAAGGAAAGGAGGAGAATTCGTGAAGGGCTGACTCAAGAGGATGAAGAAGTTGATTGTGCACATCATTTCATTTGCAGAGCGTAGGACTCCAGGTTCCTTGAGCATTATCTATTTTAAATTTTGTTTGAAATTAGTATTAGATTACTATTTGTTTGGTGTTTGATTGAAAAAAAAAACTATATAGTTGATAAATGGAAGTGTTGAAATGTGTGAAGTTCATATTTGGTTGAATGCAAATCCTTCTGAGTAAATTAGTGTTCTAGTCTTAAAAGTTTGTTGTCAAAATTGGGAAAACAGTATTTTGTTGAAAGTACTTCTTTGGATTTACTTTTGAAAAAACAAAGAAAGAAAAGATATATGTATATATATATATTATGTATTTCATGTCTGAAAATGAATTTTTTCTTTAGCTTTCTATTAAATATATATATATATAAATGTGAAGAAAATTATATTTAATTATAGAGATTTTCTTATTTATCTTGGCGGGCCTGTGTAAAATTTTTTGTTGGGTATAAGTGTTGGGGGAGTGACAACATACTGCCATGCACCCATATGTTACCCTTGTGGCCCTTATGGCCCTTATGGTGCACATGTGGGGGTTGCACACAACCTTCCCATGGCTGCTCCAGCAGCCTTAGGGCTGTGTGCGTAGTCCTGGGAGGGGTTGCGACCTCCCAGTATGGGGAGGTTCGCAACCTCCCCACGAACTATGCAATTTAAATTTGATTTAAATTTAAAAAATATAAATAATAATTTTAATTTAATTTACTTTTTATTTAATTTAGTTTTATAAATATATATTATATATAATATATGTATATATATTTATATATAAATATATAAATGTGTATATGTATATATCTATATGTGTGTGTGTGTGTGTATTTGTGGTTCAGTAAATTAAGTAGTAATATATACATATATATATATTTAAATATATATATACACATAGAATATGTATATATATATATATTAAATATTAATATATACATATATATATATATATAGGAATATGTATATATATATATGTATATATATATATATATATGTATATATATATGTTTATGGGTGAAAATATGTTAATTATATGATGTTTTCAATGCTTGATTTTATGTCGTGATAGACTTTGTTAAGATATTTATTGGGTAAATTTGATGCTTGTTTTAATTGAAAAATTGATTTTAATGTTAATTGTTTCTCAAAATGAGATTATTTTAGAAAATGACATTAGAACATTATTATGGTTTTCCTGATAAAATGTGAATGTTGTTTTAACGAACTTCATGTTGATACCTATTTTGTGTGAATTGTAATTTATTATTTCTTACTTTGTTTTGTTTTTCCATGGGGGTAATATCTATGAGTTGATGTAGAAACATGTGGAAACCCCTTAGGTCATATGATTCTCTACTAGGAGTTGTGTTTATTGGTCTTAGGCTTCTAGAGGCGTGGGGAAGTTGTTGTTTATTAAGATATCTTTTGGATTTGATATTTGTCTATACTTTGGTTGTAATTGTGATTTTGGAATTATGCTTGGGTTGTACCTATTTCATAAGTGTTATGCATATGGCTATTGGCGAGATGTTTTTGCCTCGCGTATGTTTCTATTTTGAGATTCAATACTTCCTTGTGTTGGTACAAACCTTTGGGAACTTTGTTTTTTTGGTTTGGGTTTCTAGGGAGAGTGGCTCTTCATGGGCATCGACGCACAAAGGGGCTATTAGGATAACCCACGTAAGAGTTAGAGTAATAAGTGATAAATTAATTAAATGAATTAGGGATATGGGTAGAAATAACATTAACAAGATAAGTAATGATGTCTTGTTCACCCGTTAGGGCTTTCACAGACTAAGGGTGGACTGAGAAGGTCGTGGTTGGCAAGATCGTTACCTCGTCTCCATGAGAGGTTAACGGTTCCGTACGAGTCACCCTATTGGGCTGGCACCTGGAGAGTCTGTCAAGATAACCATAGATGGGGGTCAGCGCTTAGAGAAAGGCAGTTAGGATAACCCATGTAGGACTGTGCGATGACACTCTCCTCTAGCATTCCCTTGTTTTGTTATCTTTGCAAGCCTTTGGAAGTGTTCTTTTGGTGTTATGTTTTCCTTTGTGTTTTCATGTCTCTCTTGTTTGAATTTGAGTCTTCTTGTTTTCTGTTTGGATGATCTTGGTCGGGGATCCTTCCTTATTTACTCCTAGCACGGGGGTGGTTGGGTGGAACGTGCTACGCACCCCGTTGGGTCCCCCTGTTAGCAGTCATGCAGTTCAGTGCAGTGCTATCCAAAGTTCTCTTTGTTGCTAGATGTATACTTTGTAATTCAGTCATGCTCTTGTATTGATATTTTACTCCCACATGTGTTGGGAGGTTTTATGATGTAACCTCATGTTATTAATCAATGTGATGTACTAAAAGTAGATGTAATGTATATTGTACTTTGTATTTCCTTCTTGGTCAGTGATAGTGGTTATCACCATATGATCATGTTGTATCTGTGGAAATGTGTTTATTGCATTTCCATGTTTATATTATATGTGTGTATGGTTATCACATTGGTTAATCTATTCATATTGGTTTATCACTTGTGAATGTTTTAATGTTAGCGTTATGATGGTTTATATTATACATTTCATAATTTCATTTATTATTGTTTCATTATGGGTTAGTATGCGTAATGTTACCTTGTGTACCCCAAAGGAATTAGGAGATTAACTTGTAATCTATTAGATGAATTATATACATTAATATACATACTCTATATGTTTTTAAAAAAAAAAATTGTGTCATACATGTTAAATGTGTTAGTTTCCTTTGGGGTTGCATGGCGGGGCGTTACATCATCATACCATCCCTACACACAGACCCTTTTTACATAACATTCACTAAAGAGAGACATATTTTTAACCTCCTCTACGAGGACAATAAACATAATTTTCATCTTGCTCTCCTTGTGAAAACACCTACACTTGATTTGTTGCAACATCTTGTGATTGAACTGTGATATTGATGTCGGGGACTTGATGAGAAGCTCTGTTACCCCTATGAACCAGCGAAACAATAGACACTTGTAGTCCTTGTATGCATTGATGAGTTTTCAAAAAAGAGATGACATGGAACTTATTTTTGAATTGGTCCACTTCCTCCCTACTAAACTTGAAATGATATCTACTGAGTGCTTGATACAGATAAGAGGAAGAGTCATGTAAAATGGCCAATATCATTCCTTGGTATGCTTCAACATACCTTTTCTTGTGGGGAATAAAATTCATAGGAAAGAGTCCTCCAACGAAGCCCCCCTCCTTAGTAAAATCATACTGTTGGACACATTTTAACAAAGCATTGTCTTCTAGATAAACCCCAACAACCACCTTACTTGCAATTGTTTGTAGAGTGTTAAAATTTTGCACCAAATCAAGAGTATTGGAAATAAATATGGACAAGAGATTCATTGGAAAAATGATTCTTTGAGACTCCGTATACAAAATCTCTTCCCTAATAATTGTCTTGATGCAACCCAAAATAGAAGAACAATTTACCTTGAAGACATGTTGCAATTGATCCCTTTTGATGTAGCCTGAAAATGACAATTCCCACGCCTATACAACCACTGGGACTTTGTAATTCCTAGCTCAATACTCCATTAGCTTGGTAGAACTTGTAAACAACAAAGACTTCTCGGCTCTTGACATGGCGAACAACTAGAAGACACCTTTGGTTGAACACAAAAGTTTACTTTGCTTAATTTGTGAAGAGCATCGACTAAATAAATCTCCCTATAATCACATTTCCCAAAATCTAGTCTTGGAAGTGATGGAATTAAATGCTAACATGCTTCAAATCTTCTTCGCAACGACAAATCTCGGAGGGTCTGTCAGTTCACATGAGATCTTCAAACACCGTAAAGAACAACTTTCCACCTCTTGAGCTTAAGTATGCAAGGTAATAATGACTAAGCTTGTTTAGTACTTTAAATCTGGAAACACACAAATAAATGTTAGATATGGAAATCATCACCGGTGGTAGTGTGCAGGGATCGAAATTAGAACAGGTGGCCTCCAATTCCCCCATGTGTGGATAGAGCTATTTTGAGATGGTTATGTTGATAAAACCATACTATCATTGTTCTAAATTTAGCCTTGTCCTTATTCCATGAAACCCAAACAGAGAGCTATGCCAAATATCCCATCAACATGCCACTTATTCCATCATTTAAACTTGTGCCTTGACAATTTCAAGAGAAATGATCTCACCTTGATGCTATTTGAGATATTAAATTTATTATTATAATAATTACTCATTAAGCAAGTAGGCGTATGACTACCCCAATCTGAATTATGCAAGATCACCTAACCCCTTTCTTTGATTTGTAACCCCTTTGTTTGATTTTTTAAATGAAACTAAAAAATGCATTCTTTGTTTATTATTTCCCTTAAAAATAGGAAGGCTTTTAGATTATTATCATTCTCCATGAAAAAATAAATGCCCAAGATGAAAAAATATTTCAAAAATGACCTCTTTAGATTGGACCAAACTAAAAATTCCTAAATTAACCAAAAAAAATATACAAAATAAATTATTTTAATTTTTTTAAATTTAAAAATAAACTAGATATTATTCATTTAAATATATAATTAGTAAACAAAATAATAAAAAAAAACTTTAGACTTCAAATACAAATAAAATAAAAAAATTAGATATATTTTACAATAAAATAGTAAGTTATATCTAAATATATAATTTTTATTATATTTTTCAATAAAATCAAAACAAAAGACAGAAAATATAAAACAATGAAAATAGGAAATAATATTTAAAATAATAAATTTAATAATAAAATAGTAAATAGTTATGCATTTTAATAACTAAAAATAAAAATAAAAATATACTTTATAGATAAAGATATATTTTTGCCATCTTTATATCACTTTTTTTTTCTTTTTCTATGATTTATTTTTCCTAAATTTTATCAATCTATTTTTCCATGATGTCAATTTTTAGCTACAAATTCGTGTCCATACTATATTTTTAACTATAAATTTTATACTTACATTATATAGGGAGTCCATCTTTATTTTCATTCTCCATAGGTTTAATGAATGGTTACTGTGACACACAATCAATAAAAAATTTCCTAGAAAAATCCCACTCGTGCCCTATTTTTTCTTTGACTTCTCTAGTCCCCTTACATGTAGTATCTACATTTTTAACATCACTTGTTGAGGTGGGTTTGTTAATGTTATCATTCCCACTACCTTGGGAATCCTCTTAAACATCATATTTGGTATTTTCATACAACTCATTACAATCTTCTTGTGAGGTATTCCCTTGTTAATTAATCAGACGATACAAATTAACATTGTAGATTGATCTAATAGACCATAAATATTGCCAAAGTATGACGTTATGTTTTTGTATTTGACAAGCACTCTTTACTACTTTCAAGAAATTGGCTCCTACTCAACGTCTTTCGCAATTTGGAAATTGCAAAAAAATATTATGTTTAAGATCACGACTCACCTTCAAAGACTCAATAGTAAAAAATTTTTAGTATAATTTATATTATGTAATAATGAGGTTAAACAGATCAAATCAACAAAAATAATTATAGAATATAGATCTTTGAGGCCTCAATGTCTCACTACTCAATATCATTTGTAACAATGAAACTAAATTGATTAATAAACATGTGGAATCATATATCATAAAATAAGAAAGAAATGATCACTTTTTCTTTTTTTTTGTTTCACCAATACTTGTAGTTGTCTATGGCTCACTAAAAATAGAATTCCAAGTAGAAAGTAAACATCAGGCATAGAAATAACTAAAGAAAGAAGTTTAAAATAAAATTCTCCAAAGGATGTAAAGGTTCAAGATATGGTTCGATCTGAATTGAGAGCATAACAAAATTGTAAAAGATCAATTTAGAGTTTTATTTGTATTTATGTGAATCCAAATTTGGTGAAACCTACTAAATTATAAAACTGAGTAAAAATATGGAAAATCCCACATGATTGTATAATGGTTGATATAAATATTAGAAAATTCATATCACAATCCAAAATATACGTTGTAATTTTCAAGGTGATTACAACCCTATGATTAGCATGGTGTTATAATGGTATTGGAAAAATAGGTCCTTATACATAGTGAAATTTCAACATTATTGGTGAATATGTCAGTTAATTAAAACATGCCTCCAAAATTATAGGTCACTCCTTATTACAAAATGTAGTTTACTATGGAAAAAATATTATTTATAAATGCCTCATAATAAATTGACAATGATTTAATATGGATTTGACTGAAAAATCATAAGATAGATTAGGAAATTTTAGCTCTCAACAATTTCATTATATTCACCATAATTGAATTGACCAATACAAACTATTTACCAATTGGCAAAGATTTATCATTTAAATAATTGATATTCTTTGGAATGCCTAACCCTTGTTACTAATTGAAACATTTGGTGAGAGAGGAATAGTAAGGCTAAATTCAAGTAGAAACCATGTTTTTGGGAACAAGTAATCATCAAGGTGTAGATGAAAATCATCAAGACCACTACATGATAAGAGTAAAAAACCAACCTCAACAAAAGAGAAGATTTTTATCCTAGGACATGCACATGTTGGAGAATTATAATCTCAAGACTCTCCATATTCATGGAGCTTAAGTAGTCCAATCCCCACTAGTGGATAGGTCCATTATCAAGTGGATAGTCCCACTAGTTTCTATATGAAGATGAATTTTGATGATGCTGCTCAAGCCAAACTTGGCTTCTTCGGTGCTAGTTACCTAATTTAGAGATAAATAGATATGTTTTCTATGTAGCCTTAGATTCTAGCTAAATAAACCCAAATTTGGCATGCTTTTAAAGTTGAGAAATTGTTTTCAATTTTAAAAGATAATTTGTTTTGCTTTCTTTGTTGGTTCAACCATGGATAAGCACTTTTTCATGTATACTAAAGTTAATATTTTTTCTAATATTATGCTACAAGGTAGCTCTCAAGGTTGTTCATCTATAGGCTTTAATTGAGCACTAGACTAGTGCCCCTTGTATGATTTCTCATATTCCTCCTTTCGTTGTTAACCTAGATGCTTATCCTCCATGGGGCATGTTTCTCTATCACATGGGCATTTATGTGATCACAACCATAGCTCTAGACAAGGCCAATGTGGTTTATAAGGCTCTCTACTTCCTCGACACTAAGGATGGACCCCTCTACCACATGGGAATTCCTCTACTTCTCAGTGTAGTCATGTTAGTCTAATAGTGGAAATTTTACACACTTAAACCTTGTTATTTCACTTGTGGTGCTAGTACTCATCAAACTAAAGATAAATATCTCAAGAAAATTCAATCACAAGTTGAGATTCCATTGCTAACGATCAAGACCTCTTTGATGTATGGGCCCCCCACCTAATCATAATCCTACTCCTTATATGACTAACACAACCATGACAACTTAATGATTTGATCACTTTTTTTTACAGATTTTTGAAAAATAATTTTAATCCACCTATGTAAAATATATAAATTATATTTTTGATATATTAATATTAAAATGTAAGAAAAAGACTTCAATATTTATATATATTAATATTAAAATATAAAAAACTCTATAATAAAATTTTCATGTAGATCCCCTCCTTTAAATGTTCTCCCATTAATAATTTCTTGCCATTACTTTTTCCAACATGTGGGTACCCTAGGAAACGAAATAATGTAGTACCCCACAAATTAGGATAAAAAGATGTATTTTTTTTTATCATTGACTTCAATCAATTTGATTAGGATTTTTGTATTGTCGTGTGACAATAAATATAATGTATTTTATGCATTAATTAATTATTATTAGTATACATATTTTAATTATATACATTTAAAAGATGCTCAAGATATTAATATTATAAATTTATTTTTTAATTAAAAAAATTTAACATAAATATCATATTTTTAAAAATATGTTTTTAAGTATTTCAATATGTTTCTTTTTATTTAAACTCTCGATATTTTAACAATTATTAATTATATTAAAACATTTAAATTATATTTATAAAAAATATTTAAATTATATTATTTATTATATGAACACATAAAAAAATATTTAAAATTATTTTGTTATATTATTTATTTTTATTTGAAATGTTATTTTATTTTTATATGTAAATTTTAATTTTACTTTTTAAAAAGTCACTATTTATTATTTCATATTTCTTTTGTTTTATTTTTACTTGAAAAAAATATCATAAATATTACATATTTTATGTTAATTTTTTAAAATTTATGTTTATTATTTAATTAAATGCTAATTATTTGACATGTAAATGACTCTTAAATTTAAACAATACTGATATACACATTATTTATATCACATAAAAAATCAAAAGAATGAACATCACAAAATATTTGCCACAAATAAGGATGACCATCAATGTTTCGAATCACACTGCGTGATCCATCATCAGAATGAAAGCAAAGAATTGAAGGAGAATGGATCATGGAGTGTGATATGAAACGTTGATGCAAAAAAATTTACGCAATCAAATCCATAAATTTGTTGTATAATCATTATGGATTGTGGAAACTTGATATCTCTAATTTTTTAATTTCTTTTTAATATTTTTTATATTGAATGATCCATTCAACATTGTTTACGAAACATTACCTAAGTGTGAGGCCCACATAAAAGAGAAAAGGTACGTTAAAGTTGTTTATAAACATCATGTCACATAAATAGGATGTGATTGTCCCTACATTTATAGAATTCAACAAATAATGTCAATTTATAGAATTTTTACTTGGGATGTACACTTCAATGGAGCCAATTTTAAATTGAAAATTAAGCTAACTTTTTAAATGAGAAATATTTGGTTGCATTAAAAGTGCATCTTACAATAATTTATTTATAAAAATAAATAGATTGTATATGAGAAATATTTGGGTGTATTAAAAGTGCCTCGTACAATAATTTATAAAAATAAGTAGATTATATAGATATTAATTTCTTCATTTTTACATAATATATTATAAAATTATAAGGGAATATATATTTAAATTAGAACTTATTTTATAAGTATGTTAATATGAATTAGGGAATCTAATATCTCAAGTCATTTGTGGATCAAATATGGTTCAATTACATTTCCACAAGATTTACACTTTGAGAGATAATATAATCAAGAAACATGTCATCATTCTCACCAATTAAAAAATATTTGAATGCCATTATAAATGTGAGTATTATTGATTCAATTATACTCCCTCTTCTTACAACGACACTCTTCTAATCATTTTTTATTACTTTTTAATGTAAAGATTGTCTTTGCTTATGGAGACCCACTTGAAGTGAATTTGCTTTATAGTGATACCTACCTTAGAAATGTTTTACCAATGGAGATTTTTTGTAGGTTCAATAAAGGATTCTTTATGTCTTGTTGATTGGTTGTACATGTTGATCTCAACACTTACAAGATATCAATCTAGACAATCATTTTTTCATGGTAGTTTTATTTTAATTTTATGATTATTGTATGAGATAAAAGTGTATCTTTTGTATTTTAGTTTTTATTTTATGTTATCTTATATTAGATATTGTAAATAAATGTTTGTTATCTTAGTTTAATATATTTAGTGTAATTTTCTATAAATATATGTTATTATTTTTAATTTAATATATTTGGTATTTTTATCGACTCATAATTTTATATTTATTAGTTAGTTTCGTTTTAGATTCTAATGGTAGCCCTTCTTTATCTTCTTTTTAATTTATCAAATTATATTTCAATTTTACATTTGTTAGTTTAAGTCATTGTTGCTTTAATCATTTAATCAAACTATTCTTAAATTAGCCATAGGGTACATTTTATTTTCCTATATTTCTGTGAACCCACGATCTATACCCAACTTAGAGCTTTGCCTTGGAGTTTTTCCTTCTTTCATTTCTCCTTTTTAGATTTGATGCTTTGTAATTTGTTCAAGTATTTTAAAATTTTATTTACTTTTTACTATTAGATTTCTTCAAACCCTTATCTATAGTGAATGTACAACATAAGAGTGATAATGATAACCTCTTTTTAATGTATAATCCATAATGATACCCTAAATCGAAACCCATTACATATGTATAGATCTAATGATGTGTTTTAAAATGATTACGTTTCCATGATGTTATCTTTTAATCTCTATTTTTCCCCTTAATAGTTTTATGCCTTGTTGTGGTGAATATCCTCTTTAAAAGCCTAATTGAATGGGCTTGTAAATGCTTATTATACAATATATTCGACTAAGTCATCTTGCATTCATATAGATGACAATGTTTCATTTCCAAATAATTATTCATACATTTTTTACAATGATATAAAATTCTTTTTGTTGGGCTATTTTTGTGTGAATAAAAGAGTTTAGATTTAGGTTTTATATGTAAGGTTGAAAATTGTATACCTTGTAATTTTGACATTAGAAATTGTCCTCATTTTAGTGAACTCACTCTTGTAGCATATTCTAGGATCATTTTATCCCAGTCTTGACCTTTTATCTACTCCTAGTGCAAGCATTGTGTTGTATTTTTATATGTTTACCTATATTTTGTGTTGCCATGTGTCCCTTGTGTTTGTGTTATATTTTATTGCCATATTATAAAATCTTTGAGCACATTAAACTTGGAATCCTAAACTAATGAGTTACATGGCTCCTTTTTGTGCTTGTATGAAGACAATCTTGAGCACCTTTGTGCGCTTAAGTACAACAACAAATGGTTGCCTTCATTTTGTGCCAAAATGGAGTTCGCTACATCAAACACTTTGGGATAGGAATTTTGTTATGCATTGAAAATAGAAGCTAAGGTGAATATGGAGTGACAACATGTCTCTTCACATTGGAATGAGCTCATGCCAAAGAATAATGTTAGGAATTTTGCACTACACTAGAGCACACCCATCCAAAAGTTAGAATAATTTTTTTGATTGCTTGTGTCAAACCTTAATCTCCCCAACATATTTGTGCTAGACAAGGACAAAGGGAAGTCACCACAAGGTAAATAATGGTATAATATCCACTAATCCAATTCTCATGGTGATGCTTCAATTACTATGTACATCAAACCTTTGTCATGTAGGAAACACTAAATCTTGATGATATACAGGAGACTAATCAAGAGGTACAATGCTAACATACATTGAATAGTAGAGCACATGCACCTTTTCCATATTAAGTGTTGGTTCAATGAACAACTTGCACATGTCATCATTGATAGTGATGACAAGAAGAACATCATTGTGCATGATTCATTAAAGAACCTTAGACTCTTAACGCTAATGCACATCTAAAACCATACACATTGGTATGATTATAATACTTGAAAAGGAAATTTAGATAAGTTACCAATATAATGTTAATTATGTAGTTAAAGATATGCACAACAATCACTCATGATTTCATACCTCTAAAGGTTTGTGACATATCAAAGGTAGGAAATTTGTGTATGACTATGTTAATATCTAAAATATAAAATTACAATACAAGAAAATTCATGTCAGTCACATACATTTCAACTTATGTGCGATGGTGCTTAACTTTTAATTTCTATCACCAAATTTTCCCACTCCTCTCTCCTTTTTCTGTGTTTGAATAGCTTGTGCGCATGGTGGATTCTGCCCTAGGGGTACCCCACGATCCCCCTCTGTCCCCCCTGACTCGATCCTAATCTTGTCTCTTGTGCACTCGTGTCCCTCGGGGGCCACTCCTGGAGGGTTTGGTCCTTTGGTTGCGGGTCTTTCGGTGCCACCCGTGTCTCTGAGCGAAGTGTCGACAATCGAGATTCTTCTAGAAACTAAAGGTTGGAAGGATGTTCTGACCAATGGAAAATAGAGCTCAAACCCTCCACCTTCTTTAGAGGAGGAAGTTATTGCTTCGGGAATGGATTTCGCTATCTCTGATACGGTCAATGATAGGATTCTCTCCTCCATGGAGAATGCTGTTGTGGGTCATTTTCTCTCCTTTTGTCCCATTGTTGATATGGTTTGAAGATGGGTTGTTGCTAAATGGCACCTTAAGGGAAGTGTGGACATTTGCGCTATGTTAGGTGGTCTCTTCCTTTTCAAGTTTATGACCTTAGAAGATTTGGTTTTGGTTCTCTCTTCTAGACCTTGGGTTTATGGAAAACACAATTTGGCTTTATGTCACTAGAAGCCGGGGTTTGACCCTGCTATGGATCTAAATAAATTAGCTTTGGTTTGGGTACGCCTTCCTGGGTTACCCTTGGATTACTGGGACGAATCAATCTTCAAAAGTATTGGTGATTCCTTGGGACACTTCATTACTTCTAACTCCATCACCAGATTTAAGTCCAGGTTAGTGTTTGCCCTCTTTTGTGTGAACATTAGTGTGAATAAGACATAACTCTGTTAAGCTTTTCCCTAAGTTTGGTACCTGGGTCCAACTTGTGTGCTATGAAAATGTTGCGGTCTACTGTCAAAGGTGTACCAAACCTGGTCACCTTATCTTTGATTGTAAGTCCTTTAATAAGGAACCTAACCCAGGAGATTTTGTTGCTATTACTAACTCTCCTCTAGAAAATGATGATCCGATTATTGGTGATCTAGAAAAATTTACCCTTCCAAACTTGTCTGAACCCCCTAACTTTGGTTTTCCTCTTCCTGGGTTGGAGACCAGTGTTGATCTGGCTTTGAGCCTTGCTAATCTTTCCCTAACTGAGAATTTGGCATGTGATAAGGTGCTGGATATAGCTAATCTATCCTCTAGCCTGGATCTTGGGGGTGATGAGCTTGTTGGTGATGCCCTGCTGGAGGTGGTTTCAATGGGGACTAATGAGAATATGGGGGAAGAGGGTGAAATCTAGGAGGATATGGGTACTGGAGATGTGACAAATTTCAACTCTGAGGATTCAAATTTGGAGAATGTTATTGAAGAGGATAACTGGGTAACCCCAAAGAAAAGAGGGGGGAAGGAAAAGGTGGATGTGGGTGGCGATTCCAAGCATGGAAGGCCTAGCCAGAGAATTACAAGGTTAAGAGAAACCACAAATGAGATAGCCATTGGTAAACAAAGGACATTGGATGTGTCCTCCAAGAAAGGTCAAAAATTAAGGTCATGTCATGGAATGTGTGAGGGCTGAACAACTCTCATAAGCAACTTGCTCTAAAAAACTATGTTTTAGAACATAAGATAGATGTGTTACTTTCACAAGAAACCAAGATGAAAAAAGAAAATTTTGATAATGTTGCTAAGTATTTATGGCCAGGGGCCACTTACTCCTATAGTGATGTTGAAGGGACGTCTGGTGGTCTTTTTGTGCTTTGGAACCCTTCTAGATTTAATGGCTCCAAACTATTCTATTGCCGGAGTAGCGTTGGTGTTTCTTTTACCTACCTGGGCGGCTCTTGGTCACTTATCAATGTTTATGCTCCCAACCAGAGGAATGCTAGGTATGCTTTGTGGCAGGCTCCTTTTGACTAGGTTAAAAAAAATAGTGGTTATCAGTGGCTAGTGGCTGGGGATTTCAACTCCCCCTTATTTCCCTCGGAGAAAAGCGATGGTCTGGTGGATTATTTTGACAGCATGGCTGATCTAACAAACTTTCTGAGTTCTACTGGCCTGATTTACATAGACTTAATGGGCCAAGCTTTTATTTGGACCAACAGGCGCCTGGGGGAGGACTTGATTCAAGTTCTATTAGATAGATTTCTTTGTTCTAGTAACTAGACTGGCCTTCTTAGTGCCACTCTCTGGGCTCTGCCTAGGACAGTTTCTAATCACAATTTGTTGTTGCTGACCTCAAGCGACTAGTCTGTTGTTGGTCCATTCCCTTTTAGGTTTGAGATAATGTGGAATTCCCACCTTGATTTCAAAAACAAAGTTGTTGAATGGTGGAATATTCCTGTTTGTGGTTCCCCCATGTTCAAAATCTTTTTTAAACTCAAACATATCAAATGTATGGTGAAAGGCTAGAACAAAAGGGTTTTTGGGGATGTTTTCTAGAAAAAAAAACAATTGTTGGGGATAAATTGAAATTGATTCAAAAGAAAATGGAGGAGGGGGATTTCAGTCTTCCTACTTGCAACTAGGAAAAAGAGAACTGAAGGGGGTGGGAAAAAATTATAAGGAAAGAGGAGATTTTTTGCAAGTAGAAATCCAGGGTCCAATGGCTAAAAGAAGGTGATAGGAACACCTCTTTCTTTCATGTTTCTACTATTAAACATAAGAAAAGGAATTAGATAACTAAATTGCACAATGCTCGGGGGGAGATTGTCAATTCGCCCTCCCTAATCGATCTGGTGGTTGTGGATTACTTTTAGATGGCTTATGCGACTCTTGCTGAGGCTCCTAATTCGGCTCTTGACAGTTTACTGCTTGACCTACTCCCGACTATTATTTCCCGAAATGATAACCTTAGGATCCTCAGTGTTGTCACTTCTAAGGAGGTCAAGTTGGTTGCTTTCAGTATGGGGGCTTACAAAGCTCCTGGCCCCGATGGTTTCCCTTTGGCCTTCTTTCAGACCTTTTGGGAGGTTGTTGGTGAGGACCTTGTCCTAGCGGCTCATGATTTTTTCCAAATATGGTAAGATTCTTAAGCAACAAAATCACACCTTCATAGCTTTAATTCCCAAGGTTGTTGATTCTCAATCAATGGTTGATTTTTGCCCCATCAATCTATGCAATACTTTTTATAAAATCCTCTCTAAAATTTTGGTGAACCGCATCAAACCTCTCCTTGACAAAATTATCAGCCCCACTTAAAAAGGATTTGTGCCTGGTCATCATATCCTTGATGCTACCATAACCACACATGAATTACTCCATTCCATGGATAGATGCAACTACGCTGGTATGGCCCTTAAATTAGACAATTCAAAAGCCTATGATAAGGTGATTTGGGATTTTGTCCCAAAAGTCCTAGCTAAATTTGGTTTTGACCATTATGTGATCAATCTAATAATGGAATGTGTAACAACGGTTAAGTACTCTGTTATGGTAAATGGGTCTCGCTTTGGGTTTTCATCTATTGGGAGAGGTATCAGATAGGGAGACCCCCTTTCACCCTATTTGTTTATAATGATTGTGGATGTCCTAAGCAAGAATTTCTCTAATCTACTGTTTGGAGGGTCCATTAAGGGAATTAAGGCTGCCTCTTCCTTAGAGCCAACTATGATTCAAAATTTTTTGGATGATACTTTTCTTTTTTGGGAAAGCCTTTGTGATTGAAGCCATGAAGTTGAAAAATTGTCTCAACAACAATGTTGCTTGTTCTGGGAAATTCATTAACTATAATAAAAGCATGATTTACTTCTTTAGCAACACTCCTAATCTGCAAGCTCGGGTGACTGTTGTTCTGGATTTTTTGAGTGGTTCTCTTCCTTCGATTTATCTTGGTTTACCCCTTACTGACAAGGAAGTCACTTTTTACTTTTGCAATTCTATACTGGAAAGGATCCAAAGAAATCTAGTTGGGTGGAGAGGCTCCTTGCTTAGCCATGCTAGTAAATTATAGCTCCTGTCTGTTGTTCTACAAGTTATCCCTATCTATTTCCTCTCCATTTTTAAGATTCCCATATATATTGCTGAGAAATTTGAGAAAATTCAAAGTACTTTCCTTTGGTCAAGGACCGAGGAAAAGAAAATTGCTCTAGTTAAATGGGACATGGTCTGTCAACCCAAAAGTTGTGGTGGGCTTGGGATTAGGATTATTTATAATACCAATAAAGCTTTAATGGTCAAAGTGGGTTAGGACCATCTAAGGGATAGGAAGGATTGGTGTAAGATCATGAATGCTAAGTACCTTCAAAATAGACCTTTGATTGACTGCCTCTCAGAGGTTCACCCTTCAGGGTCCCTGGTGTGGAGGTGTATTTGCAGTCCGTAGGGTCTTCTGAGGAATGGGAAAAATGGAAGATTGGTAATGGCAATAAAATTATATTTTGGGAGGACCCTTGGTTACTTGATACTCCCCTGGAAAGCTCTGAATTTAGGAATCTTATGAGATTCCTCAATGATTCTTTGGTATTTATAATATTAGTGATTCCTCAACCCAAAAGTTGTGGTGGGCTTGGGATTAGGATTATTTATAATACCAATAAAGCTTTAATGGTCAAAGTGGGTTAGGACCATCTAAGGGATAGGAAGGATTGGTGTAAGATCATGAATGCTAAGTACCTTCAAAATAGACCTTTGATTGACTGCCTCTCAGAGGTTCACCCTTCGGGGTCCCTGGTGTGGAGGTGTATTTGCAATCCGTAGGGTCTTCTGAGGAATGGGAAAAATGGAAGATTGGTAATGGCAATAAAATTATATTTTGGGAGGACCCTTGGTTACTTGATACTCCCCTGGAAAGCTCTGAATTTAGGAATCTTATGAGATTCCTCAATGATTCTTTGGTATTTATAATATTAGTGATTACCTCCTCGGTCCTCATGGTGCTAGAAAATGGAATTACTTGGCCCTTTGTTGTCCCTTATCTCCTGAACTGAGCCTCCTTGTCAAGACCTTGCAGGAGTTTCTCTCCCTCACTAGACTTCTAGCAACCACCAGGGGCGATTAATTCTTCTAGACTCATGATAAGCAGGGAGATCTTTCAGTTAAATCAGCTTACAATCTGCTGACGGACCAGGGTGTTGTCCTTGATCTATGGAAGAAGGTATGGAATCGACTCATGATCCTGAAAGTTAACTTCTTTTGGTGGACTGCCTACCATAACAGGATTCTAACTCAGGAAAAGGGGATTCTAGATCCCCAATAGATTTTTTTTATGCAAGTGCAATGAAGAATTGGTGGATCACTTGTTGTTACACTGCCCGTTTGCTATTGAGGTATGAGAGCTGGCTATAGGAAGATTAGGGATTCAATGGATTATGTGTCGGGATATCAAATACTTTATTTTGAGTTGGTTTAGACCCTTTTTCCACCCTTTACCTAGTGAAATTTGGAACCAGGTCCCCCCTATTATATGGTGGTGTAAATGGAAAGAGAGAAACAATAGTATTTTCAAGAACATTGAGATGAGTTCGAAAAAGGTGTTTGGTATTGGTTCTCGGCTTATTGCAAAAAACATTTCTCTCTTCAAAGGGAAAACCCCAGAAAAAGGTCTGACTAAGGAGGAAATAAGTTTGGCCAAAGCTTGACACTAGAACTTGGATTCTAACTCCTATGAGAACTCCAGATCCCTGGCTCAGAGTGTCACTATTTGGAAGCCTCCAGACACTAGCTGGTATAAACTAAATTTTGATGGGGTTGCTAAAGGCAACCTAGGCAGAGCTAGTATAGGAGGTGTGATTAGAGGTTGCAGAGAAAATTTTGCGGTTGGTTACTCCAGGGGGATTGGTGTCCATTCTTCTATGATTGTGGAAGCTAGAGCATTGTTGAAGGGCTTATAGTTGGTTGTTTCCATGGGATTTGAGAACCTTCATATTGAAGGTGACTCTAAGTTTATTATTGATGCTATTAACTTTGACAAATTACTAGGTTGGAGTACTAAAGACATTATTTTAGACATAAGGCTCTTTGTGTCAAATTTGAAATTAAAGGTTGCCACCAACATTTATCGGGAGGGCAACCAAGTTGTTGATGCCTTAGCCAATTTTGGCACATTGGAAATTTTCCAAATGCTGGTGTTCTTTAGGGAACCTACCACCTAGCATTCAGGGTATAATATTGAAGGAACAAAGTTCTTACTTGACCAATGATGATAACCAATCAAGCGCTTTGTTGGATTTTTTAGGGGGTCCACATGCTTGTCTTTTGGGCTATGTGGACAAGCTTTAAAGATGAGGTGGATAACAAGTGGCATAATTTAAATTATGAGATGGATCCTGTTTTGAAAAGGGATTTCATGAGATGTTGTGGCGGGTACTTGATGATTAAGACTAAGTTGGACTATACCTTATGTAATCTCCTTTTGGGGATTATGTTAAGCCATCATATTTTCAATTTTTTTGATTTTGATTTTGATGTGACTAATAATTATGAGATCAAGCTCTTAATTGGTTCTATATTTTCCACTATTTTGTCTCCGCTTTTGAAAGCTAACCTTTTTGGTGTCTCTAAATTTGGCCCCATGGCCATCTTGCCTAGGTTTTTGTGCATTTACTACGTGGAAGGAAAACCTTCCATTCCCATCATGTCCTACTTACTTGGTCAAATATGTTTGAAGATCCTCATTTATGATTCTGCTAAGATTGCTTTTAGGAAATTACTTCCCCAAGCGTGCGACCTATCCATTGCTTTGATTATTGTAGACACGTAAAATGTACTGATTGACATTGTGCATCTGATCCCGCCTACTAACATCGTTTCATCCTGAATTATCCCTCGGTCTAACCATTTAATCAAATTTCCTTATTTGATTAAATTCATCAATTTCCTTCCCTTAATTAATTAAATCATTTTATCTAATTTTTTTTTATTCAAGGGGTAAACGCTTTTGACCGAAGCTATGAACCGGAATACAACCATTCAACAATACCACCCCAACGGGGTTTGAACCTTGGTGGCAAGAACAACAATGCCACCTATAAACCATCACACCATGCCAATACCGGCAAATCATTTTATCTAATTAAGTCTCTCTCTTTTGTTAATTAAATCAATCAATTTGATCTAATAATCCCTATTTAATTAAATAATTAATTTTATTTGATTAAATCTCTAAAGTCTATCTATTAAATTAAATAAATTAAAACCTTATTTAATTTAATCTAACATCACCTCTTTTAATTAAATAAATCAAAATCTTTATTTAATTAATCTCTTATCACATTCCTCTCATATTTGATTTAAATAAATCCACAAATCTAAGTCAAATTTGTCACATCAACTAATCTCTCATTAAATTAATTAACCTTGATTAATTTAATCTCATATCATGTCTCATCCTCCAACTTTTACCACTTGCACATGAAAATAGATTTAATTAATTTATTAAATCTCTATTTTCCTCAACAAGGCATCTTTTGGAATATTCTCCAAGTTTGAATTCAAAAATCCAAGTTGACATGTACATCCAACAAGGAATTTACTCTCTCTTACATGTCCTTTGCCTTGAGCCAAGTGGCATTTAATGCATTTTTCCTTCCCTCTTGCATGTCATTTCAACAAATTCAAAATTCAAAAATAGGCATTTATTGGCACAATCCTCAAAATTTGCACATCCTCCATCCATTCATAGGTTGACAAGTGGCATCTTTCCATTGGATGAATGTTAGTCCCACATTGCTCAATTTTGACATTCATCCTTCAATCCCATCTATAAATAAGAGGCTTCATTCCTCATTTGATCATCCACAAATTATGCAAAGTTACTATGCTCAAATATTTAGCCATTTCTATCCAATATCATTAAATCATAACTAGGTTATGCAGGTTTTTCCATTGGAGCACTCATTAACATTCATCAACATACATCAATCTTGCATCATAGGAATTGGGAAAGGGAAAATTTTCACATCAAATTGGCACCAATTCCCCCATGGGATCATGAGTTTGCTAGTTTAATTAGGATTCAATACCTATTTTGTTGTTTTTATTGTGTTCTTCATTATTTATTTTCCTAAATTGAACTTGGTAAATGGATTTCATGGGGAATCCTTGTTCTTACTTTCATTTGATAATCTAATGTGTATTTTCTTATTGTTTTGCAGGTATTAGGATTGGGGTTCACACATTTGGCACTAGAAGGGGGGCAACATCTCATTTTTAATCACTTTTTCCTAAAAATTTCGCGTTTTTGTTTGTGCACAGGAAAATTCCAACGTTGGAAGCTTAGTGTCGCCATACAGCACCGCTGGTTCTCTAGTGTCACCATACAACACTGCTAGTTCTCCAACGTCACCATACAGCACCGCTAGAAATTCAAACTACGACATTGAAGTCTTTCCGCCCAAGATTTTGAATTTCAAGCCGTGCCGCTTGACCAATCTGACTCGCGAGATTTTTCAAAAAAATCAAAGAGCGACGCTGAGCAAAAGGGTGACACATTTGAGCTCACTGGTTTGGGTATAGAGCACCAATGATTGGTAAGTAGCGCTATACAGCACCGCTAAGGAAATCAAACTGCGACATAGTCACGGGTTGCGCTGTTGGCAGGGAGTAAAAAGTTGAAATTTTATTTTAGCACGTGCTTTTTGTCAAATGATGAGTTTATCTTCTGTTTTATGCTTTTTAACCTTTGTGTTTGCAAAATTTGACTGATTTTCTCTCTTGTAGGTTGGATCAATTAAAACGAAAGAAAAGGAAGCATGATGATGGTACTTCACAAAATCAAAGTGTTTTTAAACACTTTAGTGTTTGTTTAACACTTTTAAGAAACTATCATCTCTTCTCGCTTAGGACACTAATTTTGTTTGGGCTTTAAAAAGAATCTTTTCAATTTTTGAAAAAGGCTTAAAATGAACATTATGACTACAACTTACTAGAGTTTGTTTTGTGGTTAACAATTGAACAAAACAACTCTCATTTGTCCTTTGGTACTTTAAAAAGAACTTACAATTGCTTTGTGGATTTAAAACGAACATGTGCAACTTTGTCTTTGTGAGGGCTTACTTAAACTAACTTCATTAAAAAAGGACGTATGCGCTTCTCTCGCGCTTTATAGCGATCTTGACAATCAAAAGCCCATTTTTTGTGATTTTAGGTTAAGATAAAGCAATCACCTCCACACTTCATTTTGGGTTTAAAATTGAACAAAATATTGTACGAGTGTGAGTAGAGCATTATTGCGTACATTCTCTTTCTTTGTGTTGCAAACAAAGATTGATCAAGTTACGGATATTGTCTTTACTCGCTTTTGTTATCTTAGAGGGCCTGCCTTGGGGAAAAAGTACTCACCCAAGGGAACGACTCAACCGGTAACACTCTAAATCCAAGAGTATTTCCAACCGGGATATAAATGTGGGTATTGGAATAAACGCCAATATCACGTGGTTGGCTCTGACGAGATGGATCTGAAAAGGGACTCTCGCCGTATGGGTCAATCTCCACGAATGAAAAGTCCTAATTAAAACCCATGTTTTAGAATTGCCAAAATCATTTGATCCATTTTTTGGTGCAAGAACGGTCGTTCTGATGCCGCCCCACACTTTTACGGTCTTTTAGTAGAAATGGAAAGCATGCCATGGGAGTTTCATGGGTGTTGATGCTTGGCTGCCTCGATTGACGTTAATGAGCCGTGGAGGGGAGCCAGTGGGGTCAAGCATCTAACCATTCACTAAAGATAAGTGTAGCTAGACTTGTCCAAGTGGGAATCCAACAAATATTGTCTTCCACATCCATAGGGTTGTACTTATTCTTGGTTACAAAATTCTTTGCTTGTTCGAAAACATCTTGGAAACAAACACTTAAACATCATCATCAAAATTTCAAACCCTTTAGGAGACAAATGCAATTTACCCAATTCATGTGTTATTGCTTTCCCTTGGGATTTACATCCTTAGAGGTTTCTAAACACATTGGATTACATCTCAATTTTTCTACTAAAGTTAAACAATAGGTTACCCTTGCCTTGAATTCATCAAATTTCCACATAACATACTTTGTGGGATTTGAAGAAATTAAGACATTGGACATCTAGTTTGGAAACTTAATCAAAGAAGTGTTTGTGGTAAAACAAAGTCACTAAGAAAAGCTAAAAAAAATGAACTCTCACATATGTTGAAACCTCACGATTTTCAAGAAGTAAAAACCCAAACCGAAAGTCCTTGGTTCGAAAATCTAGAAATGTATGCTCAAATTGAAATACTTCTTGGTTATAAAGGTCTATAGAAGCATTGCATGTTCTTCAATACCGAGGTTTAGGTAAAAAAAGTTTCCTTTTTAGGTTCATCTTAGGATCAAAAGAAATCAAAATATTTTTTCATTCATCCTTCAAACATCAAACCAAAAGTCATCTCATCATCACCTTTTGAGAAGTCTTGAAATTAGCCTTCATGCTAGGCTTTTTGGAAAAAATCAAAATCATCAAATCTTTGAGACAAAATCCTTGAAATCTTTATCAAATCATCTTTGGCTAGATATGTGTAGATGCATCCTTTTGCATATACTTAGTCAAAGTTATCAAACCATCTTGTTTAGCTAGGTATATGTAGATGCATCATTCTTCATATGCTTGGTTAAATTATCATCTTATTTAAATAGGTGTGGGTAGATGCATCCTTCTCCCTACACATATTCAAATTTTCACCCTTTGAGCAAATCTACCCCTTAGATAATCATCCAACATCTTAGGGTCTATTTGTTCAATCAAAACAAACCAAAATCAATCAATCAAGGGCAATCCAAGAAAATTAAAAATCAAAATACAAAACATATCCAAAAGTCCCAAAGGTCTAGCATTCCCCTCAAGATTTATCCAAAGAATTAAAGAGAGTCATCTCCCATATTCTTGATCCTTGTTTTATGGTTCAAACTAGATCTCAATACAAGAAGAACATGGAAGACGACAAAGAAACACCCGCTTGAAGTGATCTAAGCCAAACGGACATCAAAATGAATCCAGTTGAATCAAGCAATCCTTTGACTATCTCGTCATCACAAAACCCACAAGAGGAAAACCAAGGAGAAGATCTTACCCTTGGGATGTCGTATGAAGAAATAATTGAAATGCTCTGAAATCCAGAAAACCATAAAATCATCAACATCATGATGAGGCTTAACCCTTCACTATACATGCTTGAGCTAGCAAAACAAGGGGCCAAGTTACCTTCTGATTTCGACGTGAGTACTATAGTGGAGACATATTTACCTCCAATCTCATCCACAATCCCCATATCATCTATACCCCCATCCCAAAGCATCACTCAAGACATTCCGCAAATCACAACATCTTTTGCTCCAACTCAACCTAATGTCAATAAGGGAAATGAATTTCTCAATGCTATTCAAACACACCCCCTTGTTAATAATCAAGACTTGGATGCAAATACCATTTTGGAACAAAACATACCCCAAAATCCATTACATAAGTATGTTTCTCTCACTTTCTATAATCCTAATGATCCATCATCATCATCCTTCCGCGCAACACCTCAAACTCCTCTCCTCACAAATTCGCAAGAGGAAGGTGACATGTTCGGACCTAGGGGAATTTTTTATACCACATTATTTTCTCAAGAACTCACACCCCTCACATTTTCACCTCTTCCACCATTTCCATCATCATCCACACCACTTCTTGTCTTAGGGCTTCCCCCTTTACCAAGTATCAATCAAACCAACATTCCAAACACCAATCAAAACATCACACCAAACTCTCAAAATTTGTCATTAATATCGCAACAACAGATGTCAACTACACAAGCAATCACAACATCATCAACCAACCCCCTAACATCTCAAAGCATGGTCTCTCAAGGACCAACCACATCAACAACACCATCCACCACTCAAATCATCAACATGACATCACCGCTCACCACCACCACCCCCACCACCACCAACTTCCAGCATATCAAGCCAATACAACATGGCATTGCAAGTAGCTTAACAAGCTACTTTTCAAAAGGGATTCCTACAAGTGCAAAAACAAAAAGCCACGCAACTAGCTGCTCAACAAGCTGCTGAAGTTGTGCAAGCTACCCAAGTAGCCCAAGCCACATTACAAGCGCAACAGGCCACACAAGCACAAGCTTTATTGCAACAACAACAACAAGCCGCTCAAGCCGTACAAGCTGCTCAAGCAGCCCAAGCCGCATTACAAGCACAAAAGGCTTCTCAATCCCAAATTTTATTGTAACACCAAGTAGCACAAGCCCAAGCACAATCAGTGCAAGCACAAGCCCAAGCTCAAGTGCATGCCCAATATCAAGCACAACAAGCACAAGCACAAGCACAACTTCTTGCACAAAAACAAGCAACACAACTACAAGCATATCAGCAAGCAATAAAACAATATCAAGAATAGCAAGAAGCAACCCAATTGGCAGCCCAACAACAAGCACAACAACAAGCACAACAACAAGAAATCCTAGCACAACAACAACAAGCAATCCTAGCACAACAACAACAAGATCAACAACAAGCGTTGTTTATACAACAACAGGTGGAAGCATACCTAGCTCGACAGAATATATAGATACCATCAAATAACACACCAACCAACCCACCCATCCAACCCACAATCGAAACACCCCAAAACACCTTCATTCCACCCCCTAATCCGTAAAATGATGTAACGACACAAATCAGGTTGCTCTCGCAACAAGTGCTCGATCTTCAATCAGGGAAAACCACAAAGACACCAAGAAACTTGTGTCCCTATCCATTTGATAGGAGCCTTGTGATGAAACCATTCCCCAAGGGATTTTAGATCCCCAAGTTTGACAAATATTGAGGGACGAGAAACCCTGAAGATCACATCAGGGAATTCTAGGTTCATTGCATGGAAGTTGCATATGACGATACTTATCTGATGCGGCTATTTCCTAGGAGTTTGGTTGGCCATGCTATGGAATGGTTCTCTCGCCTACCTACAGGCATCCAAACATTCCAAGAAATTATAGATGCATTCATTAAAAATTATGCATGCAACATTACAATGGATGTTAGTCTAGAAGAACTCTCGGCTCTGAAACAAGGTAAGGGTGAATCATTCGCTTCATTCCTACAACGATGGTGATCCAAGGCCAATCAAAGCAAATGGACCATGCCTAAGGAACAACAAGTTTGCACCATTATATCCAACCTTGACGACCTCTTAGCATTTCATCTCAAAGTACAAGGGATCACCACATATGACCAATTGATCTCCAAGGCGATCAACATCGAACGAGCCCTCATGACTCAACCCGTGGGATCAACTTCATACCCCAAACAAGAAAACAATGGCCCACCCTCCAATTACAATGATAAACCTTGCACGTGGGCAAGGAAAAAAATGTTACTAATGATGGTGTTGTCGATGCCAAAGTGGTCATTAGTGCCCCTCGCCAAAATACACCCACACCACAAATCCAAATCCAACACCAAAAAAATCATCAAGCAATACAACAACCAAACAACAATCCGACAATTAACAATCTCAATGATCAAAGGGAACCACCCGAATGGAACAAGAGCTATCCCAAGCGAAAATACACTGCTTTGGGGGAACCACTAGAAGTCATCATGAAGAAGTTGATAAACGAAAAAACTCATCAAAGCGCCCACATATGAGAATTACCAAGAATCAGATGTGAAACCTCCTTGGTATAATGAGAATCAAACTTGTGACTTCCATAAAATCAAAGGGCATACCACGAACAATTGTATGAGGCTAAAAAACATAATTCAAGATCTCATTGATCAAAGAATTATAAATGTGGAACAACCAACAAGAAACCAAGACCTTAAGATATACATGAATCCGATGCCTAATCATGGAAATAAAGGGAATAATAATAACAATGATAAAGGGAAAGGAACCCACACAAACGTGAATCATGTGTACGAAATAGTCGTCGCCTCCCTAGATGAATACTGCACAGTCATCACCATCAAAGGTGCCCATGTCGATTGTGGAAACATTATTACTCCAAATCTCCTCACAATCCTGGATGGAGGTGCGGGCTTGAGTACTTGTTCTCTCAATCTCATCAAACAATTAAAAATCTCAGAGGATTCTATCAACAAAGGAAAGGGTATCACAATAAGAGCATATGATGATCAAGAAAGAGTGTCTTAGGGCACAATCAAATTCCCTATTCCAGTAGGTCCTGCTATCATGGAAACCACTTGTCAGATCTTGGACCTCGACTTTCCATATAACAGAATATGAGGCTTTAACCATAGGTCTCATAATAGCAGTACAATGGAACATTATAGCTCTCAAAGTATACAGAGACTCCCAATTGATAATAAACCAAGTGAATGATGAGTACCAAACTAAAGATGATAAGCTCACTCCATACAAGAAACTAGTGGAGAATCTCAAAGAATCATTCATTGAAATTACATTTGAGCAGATTCGTAGAACCAACAATAGAGCAGTGGACACCATGGCAATAATTGGATCCTTACTGGATATCCCCCACAACGTTCCAAAATATGAATTCCTGATAGAGCAGCTTCTCGTGCTCGCATTCGAGGTACCAGAATCAAAATTCGTGTGTGAAATCATTGGTCCCGGTGATCCTTGGTACCATGACATTTACACATACCTTCGAATAGGAGTCATACCCGCCGACTTACCCTCAAACCTAAAACGAACCTTTGTAAAAAAAGGAATCTAGATTCGTCATCCTAGGAGATACCCTATATCGTAGAAGCATAGAAGGAACCTTACTGTGCTGCTTAAACATTGAGGAGGCATTAATCGCTCTAACCGAAGTACATAATGGTATCTGTGGTTCACACTCAAGTGGAATGACCATAGCTAAGAAACTGCTAAGGATGGGGTATTATTGGCCCACAATGGAAAGAGAGGCACATGACTATGCCAAAAGGTGTCTACAATGTTAGCAGCATGGGGACCTCATCCATGCTCCAGCTCAAGAGCTTCATCCTATCGTCACACCATGGCCCTTTTCGCAGAGGGGACTCGATCTTATTAGAAAAATCATGCCCACTTCATCTAATGGCCACAAATTCATCATAACCGCAACGAAGTACTTTACTAAGTGGGCAGAAGCCATACCCATGACGTATATAACTGGGAAGCAGATATCAAAGTTCATCCTAAACTATCTTATTTGCCACTATGGTGTTCCACAAGCCATTATCTCAGATAATGGGACACCATTTAAGAATCAGGAGGTTCACGACTTATGCAAAAAATTCAGAATCCAACATCACTTCTCCACCTCATACTATCCCCAAGGCAATGGCCAAGCAGAAGCTACAAACAAAACCATTTTGAAATTCCTCAAGAAAATAGTTAATGACGTAGGCCATGATTGGCATTTGTAGCTCAATTCCGCCCTCTAGGCCTATCGAACTGGATTCCACATACCCACCGGTGCCACCCCTTTCTCCTTGGTCTACGGATCAGAAGCAGTATTCCCCATTGAGATCGAGATCCCATCACTCAGGATATCACTGCAAAACCTCATCACAGATGAAGAGTATCGAGTATCAAGATTGAATGAGCTAGAGCTACTAGATGAGCGACATAGATGCTTTGAATCATTTGCAAGTCTATCAGAATAGACTCAAAAGGAGCTATAATAAGAAAATCAGAAGTAGGACTTTCCAAATTGGAGAACTCGTATTAAAGGAGAATCAAAAGAATGTCCCAAACCCAAGCAGCAAAGGAAAATTTGAACCTAATTGGTTGGGACCATTTGTCATCATGACAAGTTATAAGTTAGGGGCATATCAGTTATCAACACCCGAAGGGGAACCTATGTAAGAGCCCATGAATAGCTCTCATCTCAGAAAGTTTTATGCCTAAATCTTTCAAGGTATAGAACCAAAAATCCAAAAAAATCAGAAAATTTCCTGAAAGAATGGTTACTTCGACGAAAACCTGGCAAACAGGTGTCTTGGTGACAACAAAAAAATTAAAAAAGAAAAAAATCAAAAAAAATCAAAAAAAGGATTGAAAACAGTAAAGAGAAAAATCGTCCTCTAGTGAAAACCACTTCGGCGGCACTTTGGACAAGTACCTTGGTGAAAACCTAGCAAACAAGCGCCTTGTGTAAATAAGCACTTTCCATCTACCAGGATCTTTACAGCTTGTTCTACATCATCCATCCATCACACTTCCATCATCCATTGCATTCAGATCTCCATCCATCACTCATCCGATTGCATCCGCACCATAGCTTGGTCTTGTGTTTTGTATCATGATCCCTCTTAGTACTACTCAGCCCATCCTCAAGGTCAGTTTGTCCTACTTTTATCGGAGTAGTCTATTACATCACACTAGGGGAATGTTCTCATGGGATCGGATTCGTGTATGTGCTTAAAATCCTCAAATCAAAAAATCCAAAAACATCAAAAAATCAAAAATATCCAAAAACATCAAAACATATCACAATCCCAAAACAGGTCAAAAATTTAGTCAAAAAGTCAAAAACAAAGTCGTCTTGTCAAACTACAAGTCTCTGAGCCTTGAACGTAGGTAAGGTTGATCTTTGATCATCTCCCGAGACACTTAGGTCAGTCCTTTAGGTGCTCGTTATAATAAACTGACATATCATCATGTATATCGTCATCTGTAAATTAGTCAACTCGTCAATCGAACTACAAGGTCTCTGCGTGTATAACGTAGGTAAGGCTAATCTATTGATCAGCCCCCGAGGACCCTAGGATAGGTCTTTAGGTTAGTATCTTGGTCAAAATCTTGGAAAACCCCAAAACATTGGAAAATCAAAAATCAAAACATTTGCAAAATCTCTAAAATACCAAAAATAGCCTCAAAACATTGCAAAACGTCAAAAACATCCAAATATTTGAAGAAAAAATCCATCCATCTCATCTCGCTTGCACCTACAATAACATCACTCATAATAAATGATCGTCATCCTCAATCTTTGGTAAGATAATCAAAAACAAGTCTAGCAGGTGAAAAGTGAAAACTCAAAACATCGGGTCTTAGGTCTGAGTCAGTGCATAAACAAGTTGGTCAACTCTTTGTGTCGATAACCTATCACCCATTTGGTCCCATATCAATCATTTGAAAGAACATTTTGGATAAACGAAATGGCGTGCCGCCATCCACTAACATGTCCTAGGATGCATCCTTCCTACAATGGGAATTATCTTTTGGCAATATTTTCGATGCTTATCCTTAAAAACACATCCCCTTTTGGTTAGCAGTATTGAAGAACATTAGGTTGTTTGTTTACTTTGTCTTTATCTGTTGACTTATCTTATTGCGTTCATTCCAAGGACTTCTCGATGATATCCAAACAAGAGGATTTAGAGAAATAGGAATGGGGCAACGATCATTATCTCTTGTCTGTTGTGCTTGTTGGACGTTCTTGTAATATAACCTTGGTGAATACTTTCCTTGTTAGGTATGTATGGAGGAGGTTTTGGGAAACTTGTTGACTATTGCATTAATAGGTTATACCTTTTTGTGTTTTGGTCCGAGGTGTTTGAAACTTCTAAAGTGCATCCTAGCAAGGTTTCTGTATGTCAGGTGTGAACAAGGATACTCCTATATGTTTGTCAAGTCAAAGTCCATCACACTAGGTACCACGCCATCCTAGTTTTCTATACCTTCATGCATCGTACCACGTGTGTCATCAAACATAAGGAAATTTTCCCTTTGAAAATCCTAATTCCTCGACAAGAAATCATCATCATTTTGCATTTTCATCATCTTGTGTCTTTTTGAAATGACTTCTCTTCTTTCTCATCACGCTAACAAGGTACTATGACAGTTCATCATCACCATCATCATCGTCATCAATCCTGCATCCACAAATCATTAGAATATTGCATAAACATATCATATAGGAAACACATGCATTGCATTTCCATCATCATATAAACATGGTATTATAAGAATTCTTTATAGCTAGGCACATCGATTCTTATTACATTGCATCACATTGCATTCATCAAATAAATCATTGCATAACATTCATTTGCATAAACATTTCATAACTATTTCACATTACCACCTATTGCATAATCATACATAATAGATACACAAGCATTATAGATAACCCATTGCATACATACTCGCATAACATTACATTCATTTTACATTAAACATCATCATACCACTTTGCATTAACATATCATTTCATGTATTGTATCACGGTAAATGCATCACATAAATACATTATCATTTAACATGTTTAGGATAATATTTGTTATTCTAAGCATCTTAAAAACCATCTCATTTGCATCATCATATAAAACACAACCATCGCATTCACATTGCATTATATATTGTCCATTAATCATCCATGTCATCTCATAAATAGCATCATAATCATTCATTGCATAAGTCATTCCACATAATTACAAACATAAATAGGAACATAAGAATCCATTACATGCAAAACGTACATCCATCCATAAACATTTTACAAGCATAGTTCACATAACATTTCACGTATACACCATATCATTTTGCATATTAAATTCCATATCATATATCACATCACCATTTGCATCAACATAATATAAATATGTTAGTCATAATCATAGCATAATGTAGATATCATCAGAAATAAATGCATCCATAAAAGCATCATATAACACCATAACATCATTGCACAACATATAGAAATAGAATCATCCATACATGCATAAATAAATGGTACACATCACATCACATCATATCAAAATCATCGGCTCATATATATATCATCAATAATGTAACTGTCATAGTACAAAATAATCAGATCACTATACATGTATGTCAATCAATACAAAAAGGCCCATCGGGCTATCAAAAAGGAGCCCATAAGGCACAAAAAGTATCATCTCGATCAAGGTCTACCCCCTGTATGCTATCCTCGCCCCTATCACCGTGACCCTCTGCTGGTTTGTGGTTGGTCCGCTGCGAGTACTCCGGGACCCGTGCTGCTCTATGTACGGCCTCATGATAGTGCATCCGGTAATACTCGGCCTCTTGGACGACATCCCTGTAGGACCAAATGGACATTGTAACCTGAGAGGAGGAGACTGCCATGCTCTCCAACTATTGTCTTCGGCCTAGCTCTGTGGCTACCTGTAGCTCTGTCGCCTGTCTCTGCACTATGGACTGGTCCCTCTCGGCCTTGATCTGCTCTCTCTCAGTCCTAGCCTGATCTCTCTCCCCTGTCAAAGTCTGCACCTAGGCTTGCAGCTGTGCAATCAATGTATCTCAGGGATCCACCTGCCCTGCTAGCTATGCTTGTGGAGGTTGTACCTAAGGCTGATCCTCGCCCCCAACCCGTGGTGGTGCACCTGTTGGCACCTGCTATTGATCCTGCATCTGTACATCGACCTAATCTGGCTGAACTGGGGGCCCCGCCGGCTGGTCCTGTCGTGCACCATCCCTTTGTCCTCGTCCTCCCCCTCTTCCTCTCACCCTCCGCCAATCGAGGATTGCTCCTGGAATTGTCAAACGTAGGGGAGGCCGAAACCAATCCCTATATGCTTATGTCATGCCTGGATCTGCAAGCCCCTGATCGTAGGCCCATGTCCGAGCCACCAACTATTTGAAACTATCCATGGCCTCCGAGGCATGTATAATATTGAAGGAACAAAGTCCTTACTTGACCCATGATGATAACTAATCAAGCGCTTTGTTGGATTTTTTGGGGGGTCCACATGCTTGTCTTTTGGGCTATGTGGACAAGCTTTAAAGATGAGGTGGATAACAAGTGGCATAATTTAAATTATGAGATGGAGCCCGTTTTGAAAAGGGATTTCATGAGATGTTGCGGTGGGTACTTGATGATTAAGACTAAGTTGGACTATACCTTACGTAATCTCCTTTTGGGGATTATGTTAAGCCATCATATTTTCAATTTTTTTGATTTTGATTTTGATGTGACTAATAATTATGAGATCAAGCTCCTAATTGGTTCTATATTTTCCACTATTTTGTCTCCTCTTCTGAAAGCTAACGTTTTTGGTGTCTCTAAATTTGGCCCCGCGGCCATCTTGCCTAGGTTTTTGTGCATTTACTACGTGGAAGGCAAACCTTCCATTCCCATCATGTCTGCTTACTTAGTCAAATGTGTTTGAAGATCCTCATTTATGATTCTGCTAAGATTGCTTTTAGGAAATTACTTCCCCAAGCGTGTGACCTATCCATTGCTTTGATTATTGTAGATACGTAAAATGTACCGATTGACATTGTGCATCTGATCCCACCTACTAACATCGTTTCATCCTAAATTATCCCTCGATCTAACCATTTAACCAAATTTCCTTATTTGATTAAATTCATCAATTTCCTTCCCTTAATTAAATAAACCATTTTATCTAATTAAGTCTCTCTCTTTTGTTAATTAAATCAATCAATTTGATCTAATTATCCCTATTTAATTAAATAATTAATTTTATTTGATTAAATCTCTAAATTCTATCTTTAAATTAAATAAATTAAAACCTTATTTAATTTAATCTAGCATCATTTCTTTTAATTAAATAAATCAAAATCTTTATTTAATTAATCTCTTATCACATTCCTCTCATATTTTATTTAAATAAATCCACAAATCTAAGTCAAATTTGTCACATCAACTAATCTCTCATTAAATTAATTAACCTTGATTAATTTAATCTCATATCATGTCCCATCCTTCAACTTTTACCACTTGCACATGAAAATAGATTTAATTAATTTATTAAATCTCTATTTTCCTCAACAAGGCATCTTTTTGGAATATTCTCCAAGTTTGAATTCAAAAATCCAAGTTGACATGTACATCCAACAAGGAATTTACTCTCTCTTACATGTCCTTTGCCTTGAGCCAAGTGGAATTTAATGCATTTTTCCTTCCCTCGTGCATGCTATTTCAACAAATTCAAAATTCAAAAATAGGCATTTATTGGCACAATCCTCAAAACTTGCACATCCTCCATCCATTCATAGGTTGACAAGTTGCATCTTTCCATTGGATGAATGTTAGTCCCACATTGCTCAATTTTGACATTCATCCTTCAATCTCATCTATAAATAAGAGGCTTCATTCCTCATTTGATCATCCACAAATTATGCAAAGTTACTATGCTCAAATATTTAGCCATTTCCATCCAATATCATTGAATCATAACTAGGTTATGCAGGTTTTTCCATTGGAGCACTCATCAACATTCATCAACATACATCAATCTTGCATCATAGGAATTGGGAAAGGGCCAATTTTCACATCAAATTGGCACCAATTCCCCCATGGGATCATGAGTTTGCTAGTTTAATTAGGATTCAATATCTATTTTGTTGTTTTTATTGTGTTCTTCATTATTTATTTTCCTAATTTGAACTTGGTAAGTGGATTTCATGGGGAATCCTTGTTCTTACTTGCATTTGATAATCTAATGTGTTTTTTCTTATTGTTTTGTAGGTATTAGGATTGGGGTTCACACAATTACCAAAGGCTGTCGTTTGTGGCTTAAAATCCTAAATGTGCGGTTGATTCTTCACCTTTCCATTATCTCTAATCTTTTATTTTCTCAGGGTTTCTAGTTGTTCTGTGTTCAAAGTGACATTATGGGTGGTGATAGGGTGTGAACTGAGCCAGACAACTGCAGTGGATTTCACAAAGATCCACTGGTGTGGCACATATGTGTTGAGGGTGGTCTTGCTCCATTGATGGAGAGTCTGGTAGGCCATGACCCTAATCTGTCTGCGCAATTTTTCAACTCTTGGAAAGATTATCATGTGAATTTGGGTGGTATTTCCTTTAATGTGAATGAGGAAGTGATAGCGCAGGTGATGGGCTCTTGTGTACTGGTATGAAGCACTCGAAGCACACTAAAACTCAGTATGAACATGTTTTTCTTGGGAAATGAGAAGCCGATGTGTAACCAGTCATTTTTTGAGTGGGAGGTTCTCCCTTAGCCGTGGAACCACGTGTGCCTTTCTCTAATGAAGTACGTGACTCTGGAAGGTAGATTCAAAACCTACTATTTCTACCATTTCCCTCTTTTGAACCACCTCCAGCATAAAATTTTGTTAAGCTTTCCTTTTATTAGAAAGTTTTGTTGAAAAATGTATTGAGGCTGCTAGTCTGAATCGTAATGACCCTCCTCCCCTGTCGCTCCACCAGGGCCTCATTTTGAGGCTCTACCAATTCCATCTTGCTTTATGCCCACCCAAACCCATATCTGTTGTCTGTATTTAAGAGATTGAGCCTCCCATTGTGACCAATTTATCTCCAGTTGAGTCCAAAGGCCCCATCAGGAAAAACCACTCGGTCCCTGTTGACACGCATAAACCTAAACCCGCTGCTAAAAAGCTTAAGGGGAATGTGGGTGCAGCCTAGACTAGTGCGCCGACTAGTCTTTGTGAGCTCAAATCAACCCCTGCCAAGACTGCTAGCAAGCCAACCCTAAAAAATAAAGGCAAAGAGGAAGGGAAGAGTTTGAAGGAGCCTCTAAGAAAAGGTAAAAATGTGGTGGGAAAGGACTCTAAAGGGGATACGGTGGTCACGGAGACGGTGGTGACTGGTGGCAATACCATCATTTGACACTTTAGTAGGCTGGCCAAGAATAGAAAAAAAGTGCAGGTGAAAGACTTGGATACGAAAGAGGAGCGGTTTGACAGCAAAGATAGCAGGAACGAAGAGGATTTTGAGAGTGGGGAGGAGTATGCTAGAGGGCCCAACACCATTCTTGAAATTGGAAAAGTGCAGAAGGAGGACTCAACCTCTCTGTCTTTGGACCCGTTGGATGTTGAGCATGCTGATACTAGCAAGACTGCGGTTGGGAGGGAGGAGCTTTGTTTGTTGCAGGAAAGATTGGATAAGTTGGAAATTTTTTTATGTGGTTTGACCCACTTCACGGTTAAGTTGGTCCACTGTGCTACCAGCACCCTATTGGCAGTTATGAAGGATGAAATGGACAACAAGAATGTTGAAGATTGTTAGGAATTTGTGAAATATGATGTTGTTAATCTCCCATCAAAGAACTGGGGAGATGCCAGTTAGTTTGTTGTTCATCCGTTGTTTGTCCATCTGCTATTGGTTTGTTGTGTTTGTTTTTTGCCTTATTTTTTGATGTTTTTTGGTATTGAACTCTATTGTCCCTTGTGGCTCTTTGTGAAGGGTAAAACACCCTGTAAATGTTTCTTACCTGATCAAAAACTTATGTGCGATGATATGTTATAGTCCATAATCACTTTGGATATAGAAAAGTAATATTGTAATTTTATTTTGTTTACACTTAGAATTTTGTGCTTGTCATGATATATGTAGAAACATCTATGCCATTAGTAAAGAATTTTTTCACAATGCAGGACACCATTACAAATCTATCACAATAGAAATAACATAAGATGGTACTTTGACAATATGATGAGGTCTTCGTTGATCATGATTTTCTTCCAACACAATGCATAATACAACACATAATTGACTTGTTTTATAGTTCTCTTCTTCCAAATAGCTATATATATGTGAAAAAGCACAAATGTGTGTCACACTTTTGGCCAACTAAATAGTTCTGAGCAAAATGGCACTACTGTATTCCACTCTAAGTTCTTATGAACGTTTGTGGAAATTTTGACAAACTATTGTCGGAACACTGACAAACCACTGAAATAATTTTCCTCGCAACATTTTCGTCGATTTCCTGGCAAACCTTAAATCATCAAAATCATGACCTAAATTTTTTGGTTGTCACCATGAGAAAGGGATCATGTGTTTATCGAAATATCGACAAAAATTGTGTCGATCTAGCGACGAACAATAGCTAGAACACAAGTGGGATGCCTCTGCCAAAACATCAGAATAACACCAAAAATTCGTCAAAATGGCAACAAAAGGGGAAATTCATAACGACGAACATTTCATCAAAGGTATAGAAATTTCGTTGGACGCTTTTGGTGTTTCGTCGGTTGAGTTTATCAAAATTTTGACGAAACAGTGCAATTTTTTTTTTTAAAAGTATTTGTTCCAATTTAGGCATTCTTTCATTTGCAAGCATGCTAGTCTAGAAAATGCAATTGAAGGGTGTAAATACAAATTCCACAAAATTTTCCAACATCCTCCCTGCCTGTGCCAAAAGGGAGATTTGTAATAGGGTATGGACATCCGTCAAAACATAAAGGATAGGGGAATTTCATCAAATGTAGTTGCAACTGCACTGTTAGACATGTATGCAAAATGTTGAAGCATAGACAAGGCACGCGAACTGTTTGACAGAATGCCATAAAGAAATGTGGTCTCATGGACTGCAATGATTGCAGGATATGCACAAAATATATTTGTTCAAAAGGCTTTAGAAATTTTAAATCAAATGTAATTGGTTGGTGTAAAGCCAAATTCGACAACCTTTGTCAGCATCCTCCCTTCTTGTGCCAAAAGGGGAGCTTTGGAATAGGGTATGGAAATCCATCATAACATAATGGAAGGGGGAGTTTTGTCAAATATTATAGTTAGAAATGCTCTAGTAGACATGTATTCAAAATGTTAAAGTATAGATAAGGCGTGTGAACTATTTTATGGAATGGCTAAAAGAGATGTCATCTCTTGGAATGCAATGATTGTAGGATATGCACAAAAATGACTATTTAAATAGAAATTGTTGTGATAGATGCAAAATATTTCCATCATTTTAAATAGGGACAATGTTCTTGAGGAGATGATTGGTGATGCTAAATGAAGCAATCTAAAAATTAGGCTTGCAATATGTTGTAGTGGCAACTGCCCTGGTAGACATACCTACGAAGAGTCTATAATGCACCTTCAAAAGCTGTAGTCATGCCTATCTTATCATGTTCCCCACATGAACATATGTTCAATTAGATAATAGAATACAAAATAAAATAAGGAGTTTAACTAATGAATTGTATAAAATAGATTTTTGTAGTTTATATTCATATTGTTGATTACATTCATTGCATTGCACACCTTTCAAACTCAAATTATTACTTCACATTGCATAACTAATAACTAGATGTTGATAGATGACGAAATTTCAATTACAATATAGTTTATTATGGTCAACCTAAGCAGTTATGCAATTACTTCACATTGTGTAACTAATAACTAGGAGCAACTTCCAACTGCATTAGCTTGTCATGGCATTCCATGAGACCACATTTATTTGAGGCAATTTTTCAAATAGTTCACTGCCTTGTCTATGCTATGACATTTTTCATACATGTCTACCAAAGTTTCTATCAAACAGTTCACTGCCTTGCTGCTATTATCTACTATTGTCCTGCATCTCATGGAATCTTTATCACTATCAATATGTCTAGACAAACATGATGATATGACTATGTTTAAATCTTACTCGTCGTTGAGGACAATCATGACTTGTCCTTCCTATGACTTCCTTTAATGGACCAAGGCTATCCTAAACTCTGCATTCATGGTCATTGTACTAAACATTATCATGACTGTCCTTACATTATTGTTTCATCATCATTTTATGGTGAGTATTAAACTTATTGTTATGATTATCCTTAGTTTTAAGAAATGGTTGTCTCTTTCATTTGACATTGCACTTGTCACTTTTCACTACCTTCAATTATCTTTGCACAGTCCACTTGACATGGATTTTAAATGACTATCTCTTGAGATGAAGTCACTACCCCTTGACATTGTTAATGATCATTTGGCATTCATGACTATCCAATCATTTCTAATGGACTATGCTCTATCTTTTAACATTGATTCCTTATCTTGATTGTCATCAACTTGTGCTTAATATCTCTACCCACCTATGTCTCTTTGCCTTGCCATAGTAGCAGATGCTTGATCACTTCCCTTTCATATATTCCTACATAGTTCACTATCCTTGGTCTATCAATCACTTAATGTATTCTTTCCATGTCACAAAACAAGAATCTTCTATCATGAAAAAGGTTGTAGTATGAAGGCTTGTAGCATACTTTGGGATCTACTCATTACCTATCAAATTTCCCCATAATAACCCTTGTTATTTTTGTGATGGACATAAGCTAATGCAATATTCTTCAATTGTGACAAAACCTTTATGGAGTTACCCTATCAAATGACACATGAATGCATAAATTTGAGAGGACTAAAGAAATTCCTATGCAAATATAAGGAAAAACTCTCAAATCCTACAACATTGACATTAGAAAGGTGGGTACAGATCTCAATGATTTGATGATCTCATAATCACATAGCAAAACCATTATTTCTATAGGAGAACTCAACATGACTCAGAATAAAGAAGATTTTTTGGGATGATTGCATAACTTTTCTATATTGGTGACTATCTTCTAAATTGGCTTGGCACATGGAGGCAGCAGGGTATTTCTAGTTTCAAGAATTTTACTTAATGTTGTGGAATAAAAGAAAAAAGAATCATTTATCTACCACCATAGTGAAAAGTTAGCAATTGCATTTGGTTTGTTAAACATAGCCCTTGGTGTTTTGGTGAAGGATAAGGTATAGAAGGAAGTGTATGTTGTTTTTAATGATTTAGGTATGGTGAATGTAATATGCATGAATGATGACTTGACTGCAAAAAGGATAGTAAGTTGGAATGGATAGAGTTGTGAAGTAGATGATGAACCTATTGTCTTGAAGGTCTGATAATTGGTTATAGTGAGAAGGTATAGATGGTTGTTAATGTGCCTTGGTGATTTGGTATAGGTGTTTGATTGTTTTTCCTTGAAGGGATACAATTGCAATGCAGAATGATATGATGTAAAGTAAAGGATGTGAATGGTTCTCTAATCAGGTTTTGATGTTGTAAAGTAGAGGATGTGAATGGTTCTCTAATCAGGTTTTTGATGCAATGACATACAAAAGGAACATCATTGAGAGAACAAATGCAAGAAAATAGATCATAGAGTAGGAGTCATAGAGCATGAAGTTTTTTTTGGAAATACTTGTGCCATGGAATTTTTGTGGATAGACATGGAGGCATGAAGCATATGAGGACATGAGTCTTAGGTTTTACATGCTAAATTTCAAGACATGGAAAGTCATCATAGATATGAATTTGTAAATTATCCAAAAGAATATCTTGTTCCCTTAGCAAAGGTTATGACTGTGATGTATTTTCAATGGTTTTATGCACTATGAGTCTCTAATGGATTGGTTGATTGTGGTTTATCCTCCATAGGTCTTTATGAAATATGTTTACCCTTAGTAATGTATTAATGACTATTATCATTTTTTTCAAGACAAAGATTAATGACTGAGATTGAAGCATTATGACAATATGCTAGTTATGGTTGTGGCTTAACAAGGGTAGATTTTGGTAAGGAAGACAATAATTTCAATGAATGTAAGTAGAGAATTTTTTGCATACCTGTAGATGGTACAAAATTTCATGGTTAAGTGGAAGCCTCCCATCAACAACAAGATCCAAATATCCGTGTATCTATCTCAATCGAGCCTCTAAACCCTTCAGAGCTGTCAATTTTTCCACTAACCTGTTATGCACAAAAATTCAAATTTTAGAGTTATGTCACCACTAAAAACAAAAGAAATAGAGGTTTGAAGCCAAATCCACACACAACACAATGTGGTATTCATACAAAGCCATAAAAACAAATTAAACTCAGAACATTGGAATGGAAACAACTTCAAATTATGATGTAGAGCATGGATTCAGTTTACTCAATTGGAGGCACATTTCACAATAATGGGTTATTCATGTAAAACATCTGTATGAGGTTCAAATAGTAAGGAGATTGATGAAAGATAGAGGAATTAAAAAGATACTTGGATGTAGTTGGATTGAGCTTCTCTTTATTTCGAGAATAGTTTAATATTCTCTACTTAACAAGGCCAACCATCTGTCCCCCCTTCAGTTGTTCTGCCCTTTGCAAGTGATCTTAATGTACGCCTAGTTGTGTACTGATCACGATGTGGAGGCCGCTACAAGGGGGGGTCTACTGCAATAACAAAGAAATGTTAAATTGATTTGTTTTGTTATTATTGTTACAAGTATTTTATTAATTAAAAGAACATTAGAGTGGTGCTCTTTACCTGATGGAGCCACATCATGTTCTTGACTTGTCTTATAGCCTCATGCTCAACATGCTGAACACCCTCTAAATCTTGATCTAGAGTTGAAACACGAAAGGTTACATTAATTAATACACCAATTGCAATTAAATATGTTTAAAAGAACATTAGAGTGGTCCTCTTTACTTGATGGGGCCACATCATGTTCCTGATCTTCTCTAGCCTGATCATGCTCTACATGCTCTAAAGTTGAAACACGAAATGTTACATTAATTAATACACCAATTGCAATTAAAGATATTTAATTGTATTAATCCATACTGCATTTTTTATAGCACATGAATACATCTAGTACCAGGATGCACACCATGACCTTCATCTACAGGTTGTGCTCCACCCTCACCAGGTTGCATTCCAATGTCATGTGTAGTATTATCATTGCTTGTTTGTTTAAAACAAATAGGCACATAATTACTTTATGGTGGAAATTAATATTGAATAGATTGCACAAGTATTAAATTTTAAATAAACTTTATTGATTTTATTTACCTGCGTGTTGGATGCAATGGAAGATTGTGTTTTCCCAGACAAGACTCTTAGGCATTCAGCCACAACTTCATAGCCTTTCTGGAAGGAAATATTCATGTCCTCTTCTGTGGGCACTCTGTTGAATTTAGAGCCTTGCATTTTTTCATAAGATCATGAATTTTGTTTCTATGGTGTGATAAAACCAAAATTGTTTGCAATTTATTATTTGGATGCAATATTTCATTTATTGATACTTACAATTCGTGCGGCTAATTTCATATAACCACCAGAGCCAAGTTTGTGTTGCACGTGTTTTTCTAGTCTTTCCTTTGTTTCCTTTGATGTGTCAAGCATCCTAAGAAAAGTTTGAAATACATTAGATTATCTAAAAAGAAAGAGTAATCGGTATATAATTACATTGTTGATAGTATCACATACCTTCCTTAGCCCGGTGGTGTCTTTCCTTTTTTATTTTTAGCCTTCTTCTTTCCATCTGACACTAGGTACTTCCACTCCCTCTCTGGAATCATGGGGGGAGGCTCGTACTTTTTGTTCTTCTCTAAATGTGACTTGTACTGGTCCCTCACATACTTTAGATAGGTACCATCTTTCTTAAGGACCTTGGTTCGGTTGAATGTTTTATCACCGAACAACACAACTAAACGGTTAATGAGCTCATCTTTTAAATCTTGATTTTGGGCATTCCACCATGTACGTATGGTGGGCCGAAGAGCTCCAATGTCATATCACCTAGATGTTTATAAAAAATATCATTTCTTGCAAAATGATCATGGGATCATTAGTCTAAAAAGAGTGATCAATAAGTAAATTTCAACTGGATTATATATAATAATAATTAAAAAAATTTAAATTACCTGGGACCTTCTCTATCTTTATGGGAATGTCACCACAAATGTGACTGGAAATGTTCCTGTACTAGTAATGCGGGAAGATCCAGGAAATGCTGCTAAAACATCACCAGTACTAGTGGCCTCTACATCACCAGTACTACCCGATGCCTGCATGCTATGTGTTATCAACATTTCAGTCAAAAATATAGGCACAAATGATGGGGTCAGATGATGTGATGTATGTGCAAGAAGATCAGGATGGACACTTGTACCAATCCCTACTCTGCAGGAAGCACCTACAGTACCCTGATCATGGCCAGCAACATCATGAGGATGCAAAAAATCTTGTAAAAATAACGCATATTTTAGTTCATGACATAGAAGAGTACGAAATATAAAACCATGAATGAACTTATGTTATAATTAAAAACCTCATGAAAGCTTACTTGCAAGTATTGTACTCTCTCAGTCAATATTTTAACCCTCTCTCTTATCTCATCTATTTGAGGCACTATGAATAGCAACTGAAGGATTTCTTCATTGCATTTTTTTTGTCTTCTTTATCATATCAAGAGGGTTTGTTGAATATGCGATGTCATCATCCAATAATAGTGACTGCACCTCGACCCTATGGATGCTCTCCTCTACTGTTGGTACCTTTCCTCGATTAGTCGATTGCAACAAGAATATTAAAAACATTATCGAAATTAACCCAATAAACTTATGAAAAAAACATAATAATAAAAAATTTTGCTCGTATCTAATTTGTACAATTACAATGAGGTAAACCTATCGGGTAGCAGCGCTTGAAGATGCATTGCGATTTGTGGTCTATGCCAGAGCCTTCCCCATACAATCAATGTCCTGTTGTGACAAAAATTAAATATAAAAAAACATTACCAAAATGAAACTAATAGACTTACGAAAAAAACATAATAATAAAATGGTCTATTGGAGTCACTAATTGGAGGTTGGATAAAATGGTATATAGTACGTACCACCCCCATAGTAATTTTGTTTGTCTAAGCAATTCAAATTGTAATCGATTAGTAACTCTTCCCCTGCAGTTATTGATTTTATCGCACATACGAATACATAGTTTCCCTCGCGCGCCTCGAACATGAAATTGGGTTGCTTATTTGTTGACCAAGGTCATGTACTATTTATAAACCCTACAATATTCCCTAATACTTTTGGCCTTCCGTTAATGTACATAGCCACTCCTTTATTTTAATCCTTATCTTTTAGCTGTATATAATTTTCTGATAGTGCATACCTATACATACTTCGTGTATATCAAACCAGCTGCATCCAATCTTTGTAACTGTAACAAGGTCTGACATACTCCATCCATTCAGTAACTTTTTCATAACAGACCTTTATGTCGTCCATGCAAAATAGGCCCAAACCATGTAATGACGATGGTGCTATGCGATATATCCTCTCGTTGACACAAAAATCAGTGTTTATTGAAGGAAGTTCCTTGGGTACCCATTTTTTTCGTAGATGTTTGTACCTCAAGGGCACCTCGATGTTGCCTATGCTCTCATCATCATAAGAACATGACCCCCCTTCAGCAAGAAAAAATTCCATGCGTTTACGAAATTTTCTTCTCATCTTTTGACCTCTTGTTGATCTCCCTCTTTTAGACCTACTACATGTCTCGCTTTCCTCTTCTCTTCCTGAATTTCCCTTGCTCAAGTAAGATAAATATGAAAAATACCTATTTGGTGGTACCTTCACTCATAAGGATGTTGGATGAAGTTCTTTCATGTTGATGTGGTCCCGAGGTGACATAATGATTAATCTATCATTTCATCGCTAGAATTTGACTGGCTATAAGGTAATCAAGTCTTGATAGATTGCAAGTTATTGTTACTACCGTCCAAATGTGTCCATCACAAATCAAATCAATGTATGAAGGAGACTGTCCCTTGCAATTAATGACTTTAAACTTTGTAACTAGCCTTAAATGTGACTATGGTTCACCAGTTACACAACCAAGGCCTCAAATGTATTGTGCAGAAGAATGGTTTCACCATACATAATATTTTGGTTTAAGTTTTCTTGAAAAAGATGAATTAGAACACTAATAGACATAATTCAGGTGCACATGTGAGGTGGTTTAGCTATCCACTGATATACTCCATATGTCTAAGTGGTTAATAGGGAGGGAGTGTGTACTAGGACTTGTTAAGTCATCAGAAGTTTATGCTTTGGCAATAAAAATTGTTTAAGTCGTATTAAATGTTTATATGTCTAATTGCTAGGATACTTTTGGTATGTTTTAAGGTAGGATGAGTGGTTGCATCAATGTTCTAGTTCTCTATGACAAGGTTTCAACATCTTCAAATAGTGAAAGTTAGTGCTCATAGTCATTTGAAACAACAACATTTTGATTATGTATGATGGTAGGATTTGATAACTTAAAAGAATTGGCTACCCAACAAACTTAAAGTTAAAAGAAACTTTTTTAGTTTAAGGGGTTAGCACTTTCTTTCAGCTTTTCACATTGGTTTGGTGCTTCAAACGATGCATTTATTATCCCACTTCTATCATATTGTATTCCCATCCCATTGTAATTGTTGACATTAAAAGTTGTCAAAATTGCAATTTTGCAAAATAATGGGTTGTTAAGTGTTTGTAAGTTAGTTATGGATGTTGGTTTGGTGCAGGGGCACCTTGGGTATCCATGCCTCTTTGAGGCCTTGTTTTTTTTTTGTTTGATGTCAATTTTTCTAAGATGTAATAAGGTCCTAAGGACCATATTCAAAGGCTTTTAGTAGGTTTTGAGTCTTGGTGATAAGTCTCAATGTAATCACAAGGTCTCCATACTCACTTTGTAAGCTTAGTGCACCTTGGAAAATTAAAGAATCAAAATGCCATGATGCAACCAGGTGATTGAGGGGAGTTTCCTTGGTGTTTTTAAATGGTTTTGATGCCTTTTGACACCTCTTGAAGGCTCTTTGTATTTGGGCTTGTGGAAGTTGTATTAACTTGTCTTAACTAGGCAATTAGGTGTCTAAATGATGTTTTGTTAGTTCCCAATGTACAACCAATTAAAATTTTAGTTTTGGGATGTTAGGAAGGTTGGTTGAAGATATAAATAATCCTCTCTTGGTCAAGGCATGTGGGTTGATGAATCATTTTGAAGTTCTAATGCAAAAGCTTGTTGTTTTCTAGAAAATTTGTGTAAATTTCCTATTCTACTACATGGTACGACCTCTGTACATACTGTATGGGTAAAATCCTATCATGGTTGGATAGAGGGAAGACATAGATTTTTTTTGGAGGTGATTTTACAAGTTTTCATTGAGTATAAAAGAAGATATCGCCATTTTAGCAGGAACTGATCTAAAAACCCTCAAAACTAGGGTTTTGATTGAAGAATGGATCTTTCTTCCATCTCCACGTTGTAATAATGCTAATTATTGGTGGGATGGAAGATATTTGTGTATATTTTCATATTTCCAGGCTTCTGGAGAATGGCATGCTGTGTGGAGGAAGTTTTGCAATGTTCTAGGCCTGGCATCCTCATGTGACAGGCTTAGATTATGAAGCAAAAAGTTGAGTTTTGCTTGTTTAGGGTGATTTTAATTGTGAAGGAACTTAGGAGTGATAGAAATGGGTGTAAATAGCCTATAAGAACCTATTTCAAGGCTTTGGGGTGAAGGGGAGAGCATAGATAGTCAACTGTCCTATTGTAGCTTGCCAATTAGGCCTCTTGGAGTAGTGTTGTTTTGGTCCATTTATCTTTTACTGTCCACTGTCAAGAAAGAAGGTTTTGAGACTTTGAAGGGGAATATATTACTTGTTTAAGTTTAGTGGTTTGTGCCTAATAGAAGCTTATATGTGGATTTTATTTTGACTATCCTACCGGGTAGGGCTACAAGCCTTTTAGGGGTAAAGAGGCTTGGGTAAGTCAGAGTTTGTCAATTTGATGGATATCTTGGTAGAGTCATGGTGACACTATTTGATGGTCCAATCTCTACTTCGAAACAAAAATATATCTAACAAATCTAAGAGCTATAATGGGATGGCATTAAAAGAACCTTCATGTGAAGGACCTTTGAATTAAGGTCTTCATTTGAAGGTCCTTCACGCAATGGTTCCTTTTATAAAGCATTTTGGACATGAAATATTTAAAATAAAAAATACCTTCATTTTAAAGTCTTGACATGGCATCATTTTTGAATGAAGGTTCTTCATTCAAAGGTCATGAAAGGACATTTGATGCAATCATATGCCTTGTTAAAGTTTTAACTTAATAGTAAGGGAATCACGAGTAGTTTGTTGGGCCCATTCAACAACCTCTGATGCAAGGATTGAATTGTCTAGAATGTATCTACTATCAAGAAAGCCAATTTTTTTACCTGTATGACTATATTCATTTAACCTAAGGTTTTCTCATAATGCCATCATTGGAAAACTATGATCAAATTCTTCTATTATGAAGAATTGGTCTATGTGCCTCTAGTAATCACTATAAATGTTTGTAAGGATAAAATGACTAATTGCATTAGGTAGAAGAGAATCAAATTTGAGTTCTTCAAAGATTATATTCCTCTATTCATAATTTTTAAGGGTTGTGTGTGGAGGAGGTTATCACTACCAAGAAGGGAGGAGACCTTTCCTTACATATGTTTGTGGTGGAGGTATTAAAGAAAAATTGTATGCCTATATTTCCATTCATTAGATCTAGCTTAGCCTAGCATATACTTGGGCTCCTTTGCCCCTATAAACTTCCATATGTTTGAGTTTATGTTATGTAAGCATAATTCCATGCTATGTTGAACTATAAGAGGTGAAGGAGGCCAAAAGGAAATAACCCCTTTTTAGTTGTACCTTCGAATTTTTTCTTATTGTTTTATGTTTTTAGCAACTTTGTGGACATAAGATTTGAGGTAGGTCGTACAAAAAATAATAACATGTTCCCACCAACAAATTGAACCTCAAAAGTTAGTGGGACTTAATTATGAGTTCTCAAACATGATATCAAAGCAAAACGGGTTCATTTATGACCTAGTATTATTGCATAATTAAATTAAAAATGTGTTTTTGTTTACATTCAATATCCCTCCTTTTGTGTAGATGATTCTCTTTGTGTAGGGTACTTGTGAAAGCCATGAGATCCAAGTTCCTAAAAAAAATTGCATACAAATTTTTGTTGTGTATATGGATATGTGTTTTGTGTTTCCATTTTGTTTTGTGAAGCATTGAGCAAAGAAAATATCAACCAACATCTTCTTCAAGGTATTTATGCACTTGAGAGAAGTTTTAGGTTTCAAATACCTATGTACATTGTTGTTTTGAGGCTATTAATATAAGTTGTGGGGTTTGTAAGTTGCTTGTGCATGACGGAGTAAAGGCCAATTTGCAAAGAATTCAGAGATTCACATTTAGCATTAGAAGAATTAGGTGCAGACCATTATGGCATGTGAAGACCATGTATTAGGTTGATCTTTGTGCATATCATTTGTGAACCATGAGCTTTTATCTAAGGTTTTTTTCTACTTGGCATGAATCTCTTTGCCTGTATGATCCTGTGTGTTAATATGTATTCATGATCTTTTTGCATGCATGCTCTAGATGCAAAACATGAGTGCAATATCATAGAGGTCGATCCAAATTTACTCCCATTGAATGTTTGAGGCGAATTTGAAACCCTTGTTCGAGGCATAAAGCTCCTATTATCCCTATTATGCATGTGTAAAGATTGCATCTAAATTGGAAACTAGGCATGAAAAATGCAAGTTAAAGAGAATGGGGGTGCCAAACTTACAATACTCATTGTCCCTTGGTCATGGATTTTCCCTGACTGCCCTCAACCTCGTCCTTGGCGCTAGTATTGACCTTGTTTTCACTCCTCCAAACTCTTGGCGCTGGTATTCACCTTGTTTTCACTCCTCCAAACTCTTCATCGACGCTGGTATTGACCTTGTTTTAACTCCAATCTCTTCCTCGGTGCTGGTATGGACCTTGTTTTCACTCCTCAAAACTCTTCCTCTCTTCCTCTCTTCCTCAACGCTGGTATTGACCTTTCACTTCTCCAATTTGTCGAGCTAGGTTTTTAGAGTATGTTAATTAAATTGAAAATTATGATGCCATTTAGCTAGGTTTTAATAGTCTACATTATAGTTAAGTATATATTAGCTATATTTACATAATAAATTATATAATTATTCGACTTATTATAATTATATATTATATTCTTTAATAAAATTATTAAATACATATAAAATTATTATAATTAATAATTAATAATAAGTATATTTTTTTATAATACAAATTATAATTAATATAATATATATTTAATATAATAGTAATATTAGATTAAATTATATATAATATAATTATATTTATTATTATATAATAGTATATATAGGATTTTACTTGATATTTTAGCATATTTTACCATTACACTACAATTGGTTTACCATTAAATGGCAGTTGAAACTTGTTTTCCAACAACACAATATATGTAGCATGCCATTTGATTAAAGATATGATAATTCTCCTTTAAGACCTCTTCAATGTACCCATTGCACACTTAAGGAGACAAAGATAAATAGAGGGAAGAAAATATGGAGAGAGAAGGAGATAATGAGAAACGTACAAATAGAAAGGGAGACAAAGAGATAGAGAGAGGTAGAGAGATAAAGAGATAAGGATGAATAGATAGAGATATAGGGAGGGTGATTGATATCTCTCTCCCTATCGCTCTCTATCTCTCTCTATCTCCCACTATCTATGTCACTCCCTCTTCCCCCCTCTATCTATTGAGCTATCTCTCCCTCTCCCCCCTTTCTCTCTCATTCAGTCCATCTCTCCCTCCATATCTCCTACTCTATATCTCTATATCTATTTCTCTTTTTATCTCCCTCTCACTCCTCTCTCTATCTCTCTCTCTTTCACCATCCCCCTCTATCTCTCTATATCACCCCCTTTCTATGT